>JASANE010018613.1:0-19145 GCA_030248225.1 Trileptium ribeirensis | reverse complement strand
CTCTATGCATAAAATTCAACGAAACAAAAAATAACACTACTTTGTGACAAATGGTAATTCCGCGTAGTACAGTAGAAACACCAAAAATTTGTATAGGTATTCGTCACAGATGTGGTCAATTGAACCACCTCATTGTTCTCAGTAACCACAAAAACATTATAGCAGCACTATAATAAACAATAGCATTATATACTGAAACCCACAAAATTAGGCATGAATCAAAAGGCGGTGACCCTCGATATTTAGTACCATGTTAGAAAGGGTATATCCGTTATAGATTCACTCAAAACCAATGAGCTTATCGTCTTCGACATCCTCGAAAATCGTTGTAACAATAAATGCAACAAATTATTACAGGTCGAAAACCACGGAATGACGCATGACTTAAGGGGAGGTCCCATAGGATACAGTACCATTCCAAATTGTCTACGTCGGTCATAGGTTCACTTAAATAAAGCACATCACTCTTCTCAGCGTCATCGAAAGCCTTTATAACCATAAATGTAATAATATTATATTGAAACTCACGGAATCATGCATGGCGCAAGGTGGACGGGAAGTCTGAGGAGATACACTACTGTTCCTAACAGGGTACATCGGTCAACGATACGTTGAAATGAATCACTCCATGGTTTTCAGTTTCCTCCAATACCTTTGTAACAACAGATGCAACAAAATACGATAGTTGACTAAAATCACTAAATGATACAAAGTTGTGAGAAAGGCCCTGTACACACAGTACCAATCTAAAAGGACACATCGGTCATAGTTCAAATAAATCATTACTTCGCTTTCAGCGACACGGAAAACTTTTATAGTGACCACATAGTGCTTATTAACGAATTAAAACATATTAAAACTTATTAAAACATTATATATAAAAAATAATAATGGATTATTTAGGGGCCCTATTTGGTGTCATTATCTCGTTATCTGTAAGACTGACAAAAATTGTTTGTCAACAAAGTTGTAAATCTCATCCAGGCAAACATAAAGGATGAGAAATATTTTTTGATAAATGCCTGTGTTTTGAGATATAAACTTAAAATGTATTTTCCCTCAGTGACAAATATTTACGGGGTCCCTATTTAAGGTCTACCATTACCCCATGGGTGGTCTGTATAAATGGAACCCATATGAGGCACGACACAGTCTATAGTGGAGAAATGTTTATTCGTTGTTGAGATATTTAGAAAAAAAACCGGCCGAATGGACAGACTGACGAACACGGTAAAATTGATCAGTGCGCATCCTACCAAATGTTTGCTCACTTCGCTCGCTGCGCAATCTGTTGCATTAGAACATGTGCAAATCTAAATCCAAAATTGTGGAGAACTGGACAACACAATTAAAATCATAGTCCCAATGAACCTGAACTATATTCATAGTTAGTGCTATATTAACAGTTTGTTGCAGTAGCTAGTTAGTTCTGACAAAAAAAAATTACGAAATTATGAAAAAACCGTGAAACCACGATTCTATGATAGTCGACTCTGATGAAGAGTTTGGCACTCTTGAGCTTTGCATTGTTAATGTTCGCAGTACGTCGATGTAATTTTCGGACTTCCCCCCTCCAAGTTTATGTCCCAGTTGGTTGGTCATAAACATGACGCACCCCCATCATGCGATTGGATAATCGGCTTTTGCCACCACCGGGTTCTAGGACCTCCAAATTCGTAGCCCCCTTAGGTTTTTGGACTACCAAATCTAAACCCGCCCAAACTGGCTTCCCAGAATAACCAAAATTATAGTTCGAAATTGGGGGAACCGAAAATACCTGGATCGATTCTCTAGTTTATCTGTGGGTGTCCAAATTAACCTGTGGAAACCATACAGTATTGTAGTCGTCAGAAAACGACAAACATGTCTAGTTGGCCACCGACTGTGTTTGTGCTTACATAAAAAATTTTCGGAAAAATATGAAGTTCCTAAGACAAAATAGGGAAAAAATCGCATATTTTTAGCACATCGGACAAATTAGATTATTTTTAGTGACGCAGAAAAGTACCTGGGCGCATGAACTGGGTGGAACCAAAATTTACGGGCGAACATGGACTGCAGGAGCCTGTGCGAGGTCAAAATATCTCTCCTCTCCATTTGAAGAAGCCAGATCAGGACCACCAAATCCATACCCCCACCATGTTCCTAGACCACCAAATCTGTACCCTCAACCATGCTATCAGCCGCTAAATTCAGACATCAGCATGTTCTTGACCATCAAATTCAGACCGTCCACTTGTGCCCGGGAGGGTCGACCATTTTAAAAAAATTCCGACAATTTTATGCTTGAATACATTGGTTCCTAAAAACTAAAACTGGGACCACACTCATAGGATTAATATTCAGGGAACGCGTATGCGGCATTCACTTTTGAATGTCCCTACTATTTAGAACTTTTGCACTTGTAGCAGCGACCTTACCACATGAACAATCACACCAATACCGTAAATTAATCCGCGACGGTATATGACATACCCTTACCTACATTTTTGTTACGGTGTCGCACACACTATTAGCTACCATGTTTGGGCGAACTAAATGTTAGGACACCTTCACGTTTAAATGTGAGGGTGTTATTTTCAGTCGTGTTGTTAGCATTCGAAAATATCGATATTTTTCTCTAGACGTTATGGCTGTTGACAAGATGGTATGCCCCCCACAGTCAGTAAAGCTACAAATAAAACGCAGTTGCTTGACGCTGTGGAAAAATCACAACACCGCTAGTTAACAACCATTTCAACATTCTATAAAACCATGGTGGTATCTAAGACACCCTGCTGGCAATAGTGTCCCTGACACAGCGTTAAGCACATACAGTAGCGGAAAAAATTAAGTGCTTAAACAACGAACGTTTGAACGGTCGTTTACAAACGAGCGTAAAAGCAAACAAAACTTGTCGTATTTTACGATGGATTTTTAGTGTTCGCTTATAAACAAACGCTGTAACGTTCATTTATAAACGAACGCTGTTACGTTCGTCTTTGTGTACTGATTTCTGTCCGCGACAGCAGCTCCCTCGGGACATCATAACATAATAGGCGCATTATAAGACAACAGTAAACAAAACAACTCATTAGACATTTCCTCTAAGTAACAGTTGTCAGCACTGCATGTCCATTTTCGAAACTGCTATTAGAAACACAAATTGCTATCCAATCCGTACAAACAAAATCTTACCATACTAACTCTATAGAGACTGAAGAGTGTAGTGAAGCATACAAAACTAACATCGGCAATAAGTTTCCCATGCTAGAAAACCCTAAAGTGCAAGCTATCAACTTCGTAGGACGTCACCATAAAATTAGGAATTTGGGTCGAGGAACCATGGAGGCGCCATGCCGCAGTACCTGTGGAACTATTTATCGCAGGGCAAAACCAACACCGGCAATGAGTTTCGCTTGCCCGAAAACTCTTAAGTGAAACTTTTTTGCCGCCCAAGACGTCAGAACAAATTTTCGAATTTCAGACCGATGAACGACGAGGGTGCCATACCTCAACCCCATAACCTCCAGAAAAGGAGCCTTAATCGAAAAACAAAAAAGAGGCACCGGCTTTTATCATTTTACAATGAAATAAAAACAACCAGAGAAAAAATATAAAGGTAAGATAAAATAACCTTGATTCCGTGAAGCATACTTACATGTGGTAAAAACCCTCATTTTGACCTCTGACCTCGAACTATGAAGGCGCCATACCACCGTAGAGATGGAACCATAAGTCGCACAGCAAAACCAACACCGACAATGAGTCTCATGCCCGAGAATCCCAAAGTGAAACTTTTCAACCGCCCAGGAAGTCAGAACAAATTTTCGAATTTTGGACACCGTTGGTACCATATGTCAGTCAAACACCATAACTCCAGAACCCCAGCCGTAATCGAAAAACAAAAAGTGGCATTTATCATTTTACTATGAAATAAAACCATCCAGAGAAAAAATTCGAAAGTTAAGATAAAAATAACGTTGCCTCCGGGACGGGTACTGAAATGGGGTAAAGAACCATCATTTTTTACCTCTGACGCCGAACCACAGGGGCGGTATAATCCCGTACCCATGGAACCATGGCTCACAGAACAAAGCCAACACCGACAATGAGCTTCCCATGTCCGAAAACCCGAAAGTGAAACTTTTGAGCCGTCCAAGACGGCAGAACAAATTTTTGATTTTTGGATCGAGGAACAATGGGGGTATCATACCCCCACACGTCAAACCCAATAACTCCATAACCAGAGCTTTAATCAAAAAAAGACATCAGCATTTACCATTTCACTATGAAATAAAACCAACTAAATAAGATAAAAATAACCTTATTTCCGTGAAGGGTACTACAATGGGATAAAAAACTCATTTTGACCTCTGACCCCGGAACCAGTCCTCAAATCAAAAAACGCTCGGCGATGTATGCGGTAAGGCGACTATGCCGATCCGAATGAGCCCAACACAATAAAAACGGGTTAAGCCGATCCAAGGTTATAGCCAGAAGATTCCATCCCTGCATCACACGATCTTCACTACGTTACACTAAGCGCTGATAACTCATATATATTTACGATTAATAAAAAAATTCTTGTTCTTCTCACTGGTAGACATTACTGTGTACCGCTGATGATGTAACTTGTGAGAAACGGCACAACTGGTCAACGCAATTCCGCACTAGCTCGATGGCGTCAAAAGCCACGTTCCTATATTAGAGTATGAATTCGAGTAAATCAGCTGGAACAGATACCTATTTTGGTTATCACAGTTTACGATTTGCCAGCGATTTGTCTCGGCGCTGGTGCAATGCTCGGTCTTCCGGCAAGTTCGTCGGCCAAATATTGTTGCATATCGGCCTGAACGTCAAGACCAAACAGGGACCGCACAGCCATCATTGTTCTTTCAGCAATCTCGGTCGCTCGAATTCGACCACCTTCGAGCACTGAACGCAGATACTGACGTTCAGAACGGAGGCGAACATACTCCAAATGAATTGGTTTAAAATAGGATTCGACGTCGTCGGCTAAGATCTGAAGCGTAAAAGACAGTATTAAATTACTAGGAGCATCAAAAACAAACATGCATTTCTCAATATAAAAATTAAAAAATGAACCAGATGCTATGGTGACACCTTAAATTTCAATAAACCCGAAGTGATCTAGTAGTTAAGATGAGGTTTGCGTCTTTTTTTAAAACCGCTAGAGGTTCATAATATCGGTCGCCCATGCTTTTTCAATCTTAAAAACACCATAAAGCCTAAAATTGCTAAGTATTTTTGTAAGTAACCAGGTGTTATAGGTTATTCCACCAATGGCACAATAACAGCAACAAATCTCTATTTGCCACTAAGTAATTACAATATCCTGACTGAATTCTACTGAACAGAGTTATTTTAGTGCCATTCCTAGTACTAACTACAATCCATTAGTTTTATATTTCTGATACGAAGTGCAGATCGCTTTGCCAGCACCACATTTTGAATCAGTTGCTTACTGATGCCCCTTTAGATATTTATATCAAACAGGCAGCTACTTCAGGTTCTAAAAGTCGCACGCCCTGTAGCATAATTATACTATATTCAACGAGGCTAGTTGTTCAATAGTCGCAAGTCCCATCGCATAATTATACTATATTCAGCGAGGCTAGTTAATCAATAGTCGCAAGTCCTGTCGCATAATTATACTATATTCAACGAGGCTAGCTGTTTAATAATCGCCAGTGCTGTAACATACCACATTTAACGAGCCTAGTGAATCAATAGTCGCAAGTCCTGTCGCATAATTATACTATAATCGACGAGGCTAGTTGTTCAATAGTCGCAAGTCCTGTAGCATAATTATACCACATTTATAACGGTCGCAAGTCCTGTCGCATAGTTATACTATATTCAACGAGGCTAGTTGTTCAATAGACGTAAGTCCCATCGCATAATTATACTATATTCAGCGAGGCTAGCTGTTTAATAATCGCCAGTCCTGTAGCATAATTATACCACAATTAACGAGGCTAGTTAATCAATAGTAGCAAGTCCTGTCGCATAATTATACTATATTCGACGAGGCTAGTTGTTCAATAATCGCAGGTCCTGTAGCATAATTATACCACATTTAACGAGGCTAGTTGTTTAACAGTCGCAAGTCCTGCCGCATAATTATACTATATTCCACGAGGTTAGTTGTTCAATAGTGGCAAGTCCTGTAGCACAATTATGCTGTATTTAACGAGGCTAGTTGTTTAAAATCAGTAGACCGAAATTGATCCCAGCAATGGAATTTAGTTACATAATTTGAAGGCAGTAGTTCGACCTATACGTGGGTCGATTTTTTGGTGAGTACAAGACTTCTGCTAAAACTGCTAAAACAACGAACTAAACGGAGCAAAAATTCAAACTTAGAACTCTGCTTTCGGTATATGAAGTTTAGCGAACACGAACAAAGCACTCCATGATGTACGAAAGCAATCAGATTACGCGTACATTTTCCAATGCCGTACGTTTATTTGCATTTGCCAAATGACATGTTGAATCGCACGGCTACATTCGCTGCCTATATTGTATGAAAGCATGCGATAAAACGTGATTCAATCGCATTTATAAGCATGTAAAAGCCACTAAATCACTGAACTGAAATTATAAAGCAGCGACGAACGAATTTTTAACCATGACCGCGTACACGAGATTAAATCGTGATTCATACGAGGACAATCCGTTTTGAAATCGTGAACTGACTTGATAAAGGAATTAGCGGTTTAGATTCAGAAAAGTTTATCTGCGACCGAATAACAGTACTGGCGTTGTCAAATTTTGAGTACTGCCAAGTGCCAAGATACAATTTTTTGTCTAATAGAATTTCACTATTACGCCATAATTGGTGTAAAAAAATACAATATTGGTCTAAAACATAAAGAAAACAGTTTACCATTATTTGTCTGGGTTATCGCATAGGTAGTCTTACACAAAAGTTTTGGGCAATGCTTTGCGCGGTGCCTTGCTAATAAATACTGTTCACATTGCAACATTGCTATTGATAAAAGCATTAGTTGGCAACAGCATCTCAGTAAATATAAGAACATAAAAATATTTTGTACGTACGTTACCTGTTTGTACTTTGGCAAATTGAGTCCGGTGCTTTCCTGAGTGATTTGATCGATTGTTTTACCGGTTACCAGTGAATGCAACGTCAATAGATTCGAAACGGCAGGCCTATTGTCGGGTGAATAAAAGACATCGTCGATAAAATCAGTTAACGCTTTTCGAACCTAAAACCAAATAGAAACCGCTAGTAATTATATAAGTAATAGTCAGCTTTTATTCTACTCTATCTCTTTATAATGGTCGGACCGTGTTGTCATCTATTTTTTTGGCTTACTCCGTTAGCACCACCAAAGAATCTTTTACTGTAAACCTCCAAATGAATTTTTCTCCGGCAGTAGTAAATTATTTGCAAAACACAACTCACGATAAGGTACAGCGTTGTTATAGAAAGCATGAAATCTGTAGCTCAGATATCCAAGATTCGACTTAGCCTCATGCTGCTGGTAAAACTCTGTAACTGGTGTTTCTAATATCAGTTGATCAAGATCAATTTACCGTATTTCAACAAACCACATGGGTGAATAAATGCGACCATCAGCCCATTATAAACCCTTGAAGAAGAGTGTAACGCATGTTACACTATATTATATGCGTTGTGGGATGACACGGTCGTTTTCGTGTCACTTGGTGTACTTTAGGAGGGGAGCCAAATTTTATAAACATTTGTCTTGTACCTCAACTGCCTATCAGTCCCACCTAGGTAATCGCGAGATTTTTTGACCCAAGAAGCCGGTAATGGCCATATGTAAATGGCGTTGACCGATTACATTTTGCATGTCACTGTACATACTAGGTACTTGTCCAAGCCGAGTTTTTTTAATTCCGAGTCTAGTATAAAATTATATTTTAAAAGTTTGAAAAAATGTTTATAATATAATTTTATTTTAAAACATAGATACCACAACAATGCGTCATATATAGTTACGTACAACTTGTCTACAAAATCATCTCATAGGTATATATATTTTCGTTGATTATGAAGATACGACCCTTTTGCTATAATTCGGCTCTCACGGGACCTTCCAAAAACGACCTTAGGTCCTAACCCTGCATCCAAAGATAACCTTGTGCAAAATATTTATACGCAGTAATGCTGTATTTCTTTTGATCCTATTCGACCTAAACCGATTGATGAGCTATCACATGAAGAAGGAGATGGAATCCATTTTCGGCCCTAACTAAAGGATAAGATGAATGTTTGCTAAATCTTCCAATTACTTTCGCTAAAAATAGAGAAAATCGAAGCCTAACCTTATCTCGTACTTCATCCGGCGTGTCGCGAATTTCGATACGACTCCGCATCTGCTCGTCGGATTTGCTCATTTTTTTGTCCGGATTACGAAGGCTTCTAATTTTGGGCACATTGCCAATCAACAATTCCGGAGTCGGAAAAATACGTTCAGCCGCATTTTCGTCCAGATTAAAGCGCGAATGAAGCGTACGAACGATATGGTGGCATAGTTGAATGTGTTGTTCTTGATCTTGTCCAACCGGGACATGCGTGGCGCGGTACAGAACAATATCGGCAGCCTGTTGGCATCAACGATAAAATAAATGAACTGAATATATACTGCGATTACACAAACACGAACAACAATTACCGTAAGTAACGAATAAAAGTAGAGAGCCATATGATAAACAAAGCTGAATGTGCTAATCTGAAAAAGATGCGTGGCGCGGTACTGACTAGGCAGCTTCTAATTATCCAAGATAAAATACCTGAACTTCAAAAATATATATTATTATATACAATGGGCCGAATCGCTCTAGTCGTTGAGGAGATTATGACTATCTAGTGTCTTCGAGACCCCAAGGGCCGATATAAAACCCATATTGATGCAGCTCTGCGTAACAGGCGAGGTCAATAGCAACGCACCGCACATAGCTATACACAGAGCTTTGCTTTGTAAAGAAAATGTGCCCAACCGCATCCGACTCACTGCAGTAGTTGATGATATATGGCAGATTTGGTGTTTTCGGGTATCCAGAGGGCACATTTGCAAACCAAATTTTGATTCAACCCTGGAGCGTAGCTGACCTGGACAACAATGTGTATACAAAATTTATAGAGCTAAACTTCCTAAACGAAATGAGCCTAGCTATATACGTCCAGGTCACACCCGTGGTTATGGAGGCATGAGTCATAACGTGTTTTGGTGGGACCCTAGGAACCCTACCAGGACACCTTTTTGAGTAGGAAGGAGTGGGGATCGCCTTTGCGTCCAATTATAGGGTACAAACACGTTTTCAAGCTTTCGAATGAGCTATCGTGCGACCTGATGTGTCAATCAGAAGATGAGTTATGCGTGTCACATCAAAAAAGCCACAAACAGACTTCGCCAAATTTCACAGTCTTGACTAAATATATAGAATTCCTCGTTCACAGTCAGAAATTATATAGCAGTTTTTCATTTAGATGTTCCATTAATTTGAGTAGTTTCACAGGTGCTACCGAGCACTGATTGATAAGACGTTGAACGCATTCGAACACGTCACTAGGACCATGAAACACACTTGGAACAGAAATATAGATCTCTAGCACACAACTCTCAAGCGAACATTGGTCCCTTCTGTTAGGGACTGTAAATGAATTTGAAATCTACAGGATGTTTGAAATCATTCAAGACCGGCTAGGGCGTTCCTCGTAGGCGACGCACGTCGCCCTCGCCCGAACGGCGTGACAAGTGAGCAAGGGCTACCGCAAATCGTGGACGGAACGGGCTAAAGAAGCGAGCCCACATACGGCTAGATACCATCAATATCGGTACAATGACTGGACGAAGTAAAGAGTTGGCAGATGTCCAGAAGAACTACACCATCGATATAGCATGCGTCCAGGAGACAAAATGGTCCGGTGCAAAAGCGAAGGATATCGGCGAAGGTTACAAGTTATACTACAACGGTATCAGAAATAGTAGAAACGGTGTGGGCATGATCGTCAGCTACAAACTAAAAGACAATGTCGTCAATGTTAGCAGGGTGTCGGATCGCCTCATTTTTGTTAAATTGGGCACAGGCTCAACTATCATCCAAATAATCTCACGTTATGCTCCTCAGACGAACTGTGCTCTCTGACGAAGATAAAAGTCTAGACCGTCAGCTTAATTATACCCTCCGGACGACTACGTCGTAATCGGTGGCGACTTCAATGGACACGTTCGGCGAGAACGTCATGGCAATAAACGGTTCTACGGTGGGCAAGGGTATGGAAGCCGCAACGATGACGGACGTCGTATACTCGATTTTGCAGAAGCAAATGATCTGGCTGTGGCTAACACATCGGCTAAGAAACGAGAATCCCATCTAGTCTAGTCACCTATGACAGTGGAGGACACACCACACAAATAGATTATTGGTTGATTCGTCGTCGGGACCTGAAGATAACGAACGATATG
The DNA here is from genome assembly GCA_030248225.1 of Trileptium ribeirensis. Classification (NCBI taxonomy): domain Eukaryota; kingdom Metazoa; phylum Nematoda; class Enoplea; order Enoplida; family Thoracostomopsidae; genus Trileptium; species Trileptium ribeirensis. Next base: position 8,682 of record JASANE010018613.1, on the reverse strand, counting down.
AAGGTCATTCCCTCAACAAATGTCGCACCGTAACATTGGCTTCTCACACTAAACATCAAGCTTGCCGCTGGAAAAATCAAGCGGCCACGGATAACGGCAATCGAGAAAATCAAATGGTGAAAAATACCTGAATGCAAGAATAAATTAGGGATTCGTTGAGCCAAATTTCAATCAACAGCAACCAGCCCTCAAGCGACATTTGGAATAGCTTGGGTACCCAGGTCAGGGACCGCTGTTCAATGGTCCTCGGAAAGACCAAGTCCGGTGAAAACTACCTGAATGCAATAATCAACGGAGGGATTCGTTGAGCCAAATTTCAATCAACAGCAACCAGCCCTCGAGCGACATTTGGAATAGCTTGGGTACCCAGGTCAGGGACCGCTGTTCTATGGTCCTCGAAAAGACCAAGTCCGGTAGGCGATATATTGACAAGCAAATTTGGTGGTGGAACGAAGATGTACAGAAAACTATTATTAAGGAGAAGAAATTAGCGTACAAACGGTGGCTGCAGTCTCGTGACGACGAAGATTTTCAAAGATATAAAGTCCTCAAGTCTTCAGCGAAAATAGCAGCAGCTAAAGCCAAGTCTGCCCACTATGACCATGTCAATGCAGAATTGGATACACGTGAGGATAAGATCTACCGTCTAACTAATGCTCGGCACCGCTCTACGCAAGACATAGGCAAGATCAGACACATTAAAGATGCTCAACAACACGTGCTGCGAGAACCTGATATAGTTTTGAAACGATGGAAAGAGTATTTCAGTGCTATGCCCAACGAAGAGTTTCCGCATCCACCAATTGACTGTTCAGAACCAATCCTAAGGCAGGTGCCGCCGATCAGCGCCGCAGAGGTTGACGCCGCACTTAAAAAGATGAAGAATGGGAAGGCAACTGGGCCTAACGACATATCCGCCCAGGTATGGAGAATATCCGACCGTTGTGGCCCTGCGAAACTCGCCCTGCTATTGGACCGCATTGTGGAGGAAGGAGAACCTCCCACGGTTTGGTCAAATAGTGTAACTATACCCGTGTGCAAAGGCAAAGGCGACGTGTTAGAGTGTTCCATCGATAAACCTATAAGACTTCTGTGTCACACGTTGAAGATTTTCGAGCGCATTATAGACAGCCGTCTTCGAGAATTTGTGAAAATCAAGTCAAACCAGTGCGGTTTTGTTAAAGGATGTGGGACAATCGACGCCATTCATGCTGCCCGTTTGCTGGTAGAAAAATACCGCGAGAAGAATCAAACGGTGCGCATAACGTTCCTGGATCTCGAAAAAGCTTTTCATATAGTTCCTCACAGTTTGATCTGGCAGGCATTGCGCAAACATCACGTCCCTTAAACCTACGTCGACTGGGTGAAGCTTCTATACAGGGGCGTCCACAGCACAGTGCGATGTCCAGCAGGTGTGTCTTAGCCGTTTAATATCGAAGTCGGTGTCCACCAGGGTTCGGCCCTCTCGACACTGCTGTTCATCCTGTGCATGGATACTATGACTGGCAACATCCAAACAGCACTGCCATGGACGTTACTATACGCCGATGATGTCTTGCTGGCGGATAAGGATTGGCGCCAACTTCAGGAAATCACGTAATGCTGGAAAGATCGCCTGGCGAATAACGGATTAAGACTCAAGATCAAGAAAACAGAGTACATAGAAGATGGCCTTCAAACAGACGGCACCATCACAATCAATGATATCTACCTGACTAAGTCACAAAGCTTCAAGTATATACCTCAGATCCCATATCACCAATGATGGCGACCTCACTCCTGAGGTTCGTACGAAAATTACAGCTGCCTGGGATAAATGCCGGAAAGAAACCGGTGTTCTATGTGACCGCCCATGCCACAGCGCCTGAAGGCAAAAGTCTATATATAAGTCCGTCATAAGACCCGTTGCTCTATACGGATCGGAATGTTGGCCAACAACAGCAAGAGCTGAGCAGGACCTTCATGCAATGGAAATGCGTATGCTGCGATGGTGCTTGGGAATAACAAAATGGGATCATGTCAGAAATGATGATGTTCGCAGACGCATGGCAATAACACCTATAGTAAGCAAGATGCAAGAATCGAGACACGTCATTCGCCGCGAAGAAGGTTTCGTAGCAAAGACATGGTTCATACTAGACCCACCAGGGCGTCGGTCTCGCGGAAGACCGAAGAAAAGGTGGATGGATCGACTGAACGAAGACATGAGGATTGTTGCTGGAACCCCAAACGATGACCTCAACCCGATCAAATGGAGAAGCCTTTGCAAACAAGCGCACCCTGCAATCTAGTGGGACAAACGCTCAAGACGAAGAAGAAGGATGTTTGAAATCACATCAGCAACTCAGGATTGGTCAGTAATCATAATCTTAAATATACAGGTTATTGCATGAAAGCGTTTAGGCACTGAGTCCAATAACCTAAGCTTGGCTACCATCTGAATCTCACTGTACCACAAGAAAAACATTGTCTTTAATATGATGTTATTTTATACCTACTAATCAATGTAAGCCAGTATAGCGTGCAACCCTGCGTATTGAAACAAAAATAAGCTGTCAAAATAGATAACATACCAATATTTTGTTCCCTTTGGCTACGTTACCGTAGCCATTTATTAAAATACATTTCCACAAATTTCTGCTAGCTAAAAACACCTACTTGTAAAACCGGATACATCACTATTCCCGGGGGAACGGAACCTTGTTTAAATCGGGTCGCTTTTTCTTTATACTGTCCCATTGTTTGCAATTTTGGAAGAGTTACGAACGCAGATAATAACCATGCTAGCTCGGCATGATACGGCACCGAGGACTGCTGAAATAATATTGTTGTTTCAGGATTAATTCCACATGCGAGAAGTGCGGCTGTGAGATCGAATATTGCTTCGTACATTTCATCGGGATGCTGAAATTCGGTAAGCGAATGAAGATCCGCAATTTCGATGATCAACGTTGTAAACGGATCATTCTGAAGTCGAAGCCATTGCTGAACTGCACCGAAATAATTGCCGATGTGAAGAGCGCCGGTCGGCTGAATACCTGAGAATATTACCCGATCTCGAGTTGCCGAAAACGATGCAGTGCCTGACCAGCGACTAGGAGCAATCGGACGGTAACGGTACTGATTGTGTATCGCAGACGTATGATGTTTCAACCCCAGCGATCGAAGATATGCAAATGAGCTGCGACATCGAAACAAATAGTTACCAAACCATGTGATAAACATGAGTGTAGCTTTAGTGCGTTATAAATATATATAAAAAATTAAAGATCCGTACTACAGTACTGAAATTCAACATTTTCATACAAAACAAACAATATATAGGAGAAAGATAATAAATGCACTTTACAACACGGCGTAAGGCTTGAATTCCACAAGCATACGCACAGAATGTGCAACCACAAAAACATTTTAAAACGCCGTAGACGACGCGTTCACTGAACAGCTAACACACCACGTTCGCCGTAGGGTAGAGAAACAAAACGAAGCTTGAATACACTGCCGAAATGTAAATTTAAAACGTGCCTGAATCAAAATTAATATTAAAATTACGAATGTGACACATTGCGCATTTTTGCACTAAAGAAACTAATTCCAGGTATTGCAAGATCAACACGGAATCATTCAAAAACACGAACTTAAGTATTCAGTCATGTATTAAAGCATGTTATTTATCAACATGAGCGAAATTTGAAACTAAAGAATCTCAAATAATACCCGAACTAACTATATCTTCGAAATCCAGCAGAATTATTTAACCGATTTCCATCAACCAGAGTTCGAGCAAGGCTCTTGGAATGTACGTAAAGGAGGAACAGCTCCATACATATATACATATCAAATTACTGGGCTATCATAAACATGCGATGACAGGGATAGGACATGTCCATTGCATTAGCCCGCTAAACAATTGTAAACCTACCAGATGGTTACGAAAAGGAAAAAATAGGTAGAAAGACTTCTATATCAGCCTACCTGTACTTAAAATAAACTTACAGAGTTTCTTAATATTACAGTTTTTAAGCTACCTTTATGCACTCTATTGCAAAGCATTGTCTTCCAAGTTTGTGCGTAGCTAGAGCAGCTATGCAGAAGATGCTCAGATGTTTCATCAACGCCACAGTAATCACACTCTTTCTTTTCAATCATTTTTATCTTATCTAAGTGGTAATTCAACCAACTATGCCCAATGATTGCTTGAATACATTGCCTGAGCGTATTCTTTGTTAGATCTACGAGAAATCTACCACGTCTGTCAATACTAACCATACTCTTTATTTGCTTACAAGCTATCTCTTGTCTCCGTCTTGTAGTAAACTTCCTGTGTAGCCATAACTTTATCATCGTGGTTACTTCTTTGACGAAGATTTCATTTAAATAATTGCGGTTCGAGTTTTCCCAGGTTATGATGTAACTTATCTTCTATAACTTCTTCTGTATACTCAAGTTCGATAACTCTATGATCTGAAAATGTATTGTCATCTAATACTCGCCAGTTGACAATCTTATCGGCACTGTTGAAATCAGTGAAAGTAACATCTATTATCTCTGATCTCACTATTCTAACAAATGTTGGTTTATCACTAACGTTCATTATCTCTAGAATTGTACTTACTACAAAATCCAATAGAGCTAGTCCACTTTTATTACAACTGCTACTAACCAATAAAAAATATGATGACCATTTACATCACATTCCAAAATTAGTGTTATGTTGTTGCTATTACAGTAGTTCACTAAGAGATTCGCTCTGAGGGGTGAAATAACGCCACATCAAGGGATTGGAGAAGGTGAGTGGCATTTGGTGGAAGGCAGACGAAAGCAGTGTTATTCTCCATACAAATTTGGATAACCTCCGAGTTAAAATGCGACGACAGATTATCAACGATTAGAAATTTTTTGCCTTGTAGCCCTTGCGCATGCTTAAGAAAACATCGCTCGAACCACTGCTGAAATGTGATGCTATCGAACCAGCCGCTCAAACTACTTAGGAACTGTCCGTGAATGTAATTCAAAATCTCTGTAGCACGAGTAATACAGCCGCCATTAAATATATACTGAATCCAAGAAAGGCAAGCTAAGTAGTCTCTCTGAATAAAATACGAAGACGAAGCAATGAAGCTGATATCAAATACAGCGAGATCAGAGACCAAAACTGAACAAAACTAAAATTTTACTTTAACTTTACGTTAGACAGTGAGCGAAATGAGTGGAAAAATATGCAAATTAGGAACTAAAATAAAATAAATGTTATAAAATTTGAGATTTTAGAAAACCTAATAATTTAGCGATCCATATAATAGATGTCGTGAAAAGTGTTTTTAAAACTCAAAAAGTAAAAATTAAGCCCCGGGACCCCTGGAGCCTACTAGAACCCCGACATCCCCTACACAAAATGTTATTTTAAATTGGTTTGTGGGGGGTAGAGGTTGGATGGGAATTTTCCCTTATGTCGGCTATCGGAATTAAAAAGAGGACGGGATTCGTCACCGAAAGATTGTCTGATTCGAGGTGTGGCCAGTAGTATGCCGGTGGGACGCTTATTATGGCGCGCGTCTTTCTTTTTCGTGGGCGATACTCGTGCCTTATATTTTGCGTTGCGGGGTGACCCTTGCTCGGCTCTACGTGCTCGAGTTTTAGATAGTCAGTCAACAGACACGGATATAAAACGTTTATTACGAATGATAAAATATTAGGCACTGCTACACTGTCTATCGCTTTTGGTACTGATTTTGATAACCGTATCCGAATACGTATTCTCCTCGGTGCTCGGTTTAAAAAGCCTCGGTACCGTTCTTCGTACCGTATTTTAGCTCACGCAGACTTCACGCTACTTTTTCAGTACCGTTGCTCAAGCGCTCGTTACCAAAATGACGGAACTTTCTTTAGTACCACATTATTTTCCGCTCTCGATTATACACCACCGGTTTTCTTGCACAGTCTAACTCTATTTTTGCACAGCCTGACATCAAAATACTGCACAGTCTGACGCTCCACTTTCGTTGTGCACTTTGGCCACTACTTTTCGGTACTCTCGACGACCCCTATCTAGTATTTTAGTTCTTAGGTTAAGTTAGAGCTACCGAGTGTTTGACCTAATATTTATCCCTAGGTTATGAGCACTATTGTTTAAAGGTTACACTTGAGCGATAGTGATTGGGGTTTAACTTTATCTGCTACGTACTTTACTAACGTTATGGTTTTAACACAACACACTCCCGGACGGAAAGTGCACCATGCGATTATGTAATTACCTCAACCTAGGCCTTAGAATTACGCTAATAATGCAGTTATATTAATCAGGCCGACCCCGGATGGAAAGCAAACCACCTTATTAAAACTGTACAGAAGCGATCGACTTCTGTGCAGTTGAAGTTTGCTCAGCGTATGCCCCAGGACGGATGACTGTACTGGTTTTTACTTTTTAGATAAGGTGCTCAAGTTTTTGGTCGTCCGAACCAATCCCCTTACTCACCCGGTCTTCTCAAGAATCATGCTTCCACGCCGACGACTCCGGAGGGATGCCAGACGACGCAGTCACACTACTAATATTTTCAAGTCCCACCTGCACTCTCGCCCTGGTTACCACTCACTCGACACAAGAGGGCCGAAATTATTAAAGTATTACTAAAATTAGTACGTTGCTATTTACCTATCGCCCTTATTAAAACTTATGGCCACTTCTGCCGATTTTATAAGGAAAAGTATTATTACTAATTAAATAATAATCTAAATAGGATTACTTATTTGTGTTGCGAACCATAGTTCTTTCAGTCACTCTATACTGCTTTCACTATACGTAAAAGTAAAGCAAGAAAGCCACGCGTGCTTCGCGCTACAGGAAATAACAAACAATTAAGTCAAAACAGTGGCTCTGGAAACCCGAGTATAGGCGTTTCCTGTAATTCAAATTACTAGTCCACTGGGCGAAGGTCTGAGTGTAGGCGCCTTTCCAGTAGGACTACTATAGTGCTATAGCCGAAGCAAATCCAGTAACACTCAACGTATCGATGTTATCCTCCAATGCGTATATCCCACTCGCAGTGACATAAAACCATATTAAACAAAAGCCAGAAGTAAAAGCCATAGCAATTTAACCAATAAAATAAAACATAAAAACAACAATAAGGAAGGTGTAGTTAATATTCTTTGATAAACCGTGCTCTCATAGAGTCGGAAGATTAAGACTGACTTAATGAACAAAAACCACAACACCTGTACATAGCTAATAACTAAAATATAAGCTTTTTATGAAAATTAAGCGACAAGTTAAAATTTTAGAAAACTCGAAAATTGAGGGAACCATATAATAGAATATTTAGTGAAAAAAATGAGAAAAATGGGATTTTAGCCCCGGGACCCATTGGTAGCCTACTAAACCCCCGACACAAAATACTTTATGCGGGTACAATTTATTATAAAAACAGGCCTACACTAGCTAAGCAGTTAACGAATACTAACTAAAACCTTTAATGATAACATATCCCAAATGCGGTTTTTCACCAAAAGTACATGTTAACGCAGCTAGACTGAATGCACGCAAACACCGCGCTGAACACATGGGGAATGGGTTAACGAAAATTTTGGTAAGGGATATAGAACAAAGGAGTTTGGGGAAGAGCCATATAAGAAGTAGTTATATTGTGGAGAAAAACAAAATGATGAAATTTAGAAATTTAAATTTTAGAAGAAAAACGGGGAAAGTAAAGCAAACCGATGTGGGGATAAAGGGAAGGCAGGAAGGGGTAGCAGCGAAAAAAAATTTAAAAGGACGGAAAGTAGACAAAGAAATTTTGGCAACACAGGTGTTTGGGAAGTTAAAGGGATAGAAATTTAGGCCCATGTCAAGTTCAGGGGCTTCCCGACTGTCCCAGGGGCAGTCAATTTATGTATATATGTGTGTCTATAACATTGCTGTGTGTCTAGCTAAATCATTAGTTCTAAATTGCCCGATTATCACAACTGTCCCGATTGTCCTAGTTGAAACAGTCGGGACAGTGGATGCTCAACTGTCCCGATTGTCCCAGTCGGGACAGTGGAAACCCAAATGTCCCAATTGGGACAGTCGGGACAGTGGAAACTCAACTGTCCCAATTGGGACAGTCGGGACAGTGGAAACTCAACTGTCCCAATTGGGACAGTCGGGACAGTGGAAACTCAACTGTCCCAATTGGGACAGTCGGGACAGTGGAAACCGAACTGTCCCAATTGGGACAGTCGGGACAGTGGAAACTCAACTGTTCCAGTTGGGACAGTCGGGAAACCCTGGGGGCGGCGCATTCGAAATATTTGGAGCAATGGCTTTTAAATAGGACTTTCGGAAAGTTTGGAAAAACCGGCTCAGACTGCATCATTAAAATTTAAATAGACTGAAGTTAGCTATGGATACGTTTCTTATTTCGCTCCTAATATAAATTTGGGCAATTTCACTGATTTGAAAAACTTTACTGCAGTTTCCTCCAAAAATTTTGTTAATCCATATAATTACAACGTTTTAATATGATTTAATACATAACATGGCCCATGCTTTGCTTTTTGGGGAATGCATTTTCAGCAAAAATGTGTGTATTGTGTATATAGACGCACACATTTCAGTCTCCTCTTTCAAAGGTGTTCCGTTTCCCACATTTCTACTTTTGCCGTTTCCCAAATTCCCGCCAAAATTTAAGCTAAATCAAAATT
>JASANE010018611.1:0-58838 GCA_030248225.1 Trileptium ribeirensis | reverse complement strand
TTATCGCTAGATGAATAATGGGGACATGGCCGAGTTTCTATGCCCATCTAATTTGATTTCAGTTATGGATATAGAGCAAATTTACACAAAGTGCACCGGAACGCCAGATTGCAAAATTATAAGTTTAGTACTAATGCATCGCTTTATGAAACTAAATGAACGACGGTTTTACTTCGTTGCAATCGGGGACAAATTAGCAGTTAGCCAATATGAATAGAATAATAACCTGTCAGATTTTGAGGCTAAACAGTTGTATTAAAAGACAAACCCTGACCACAGCTGAACTTTTTTTAATCGCTTTAACTGTCTTAACCACAGCTGAACTTTTAACTATTTTAAAAGTGGTTAAGATGAACATAAAATAATCGTTACATTACCTGTGAGCACACGCCCGCTAGGAATAGAAAAGCCAAAAGGGAAAGCTTGCGATACAGAGAAATAAGCCAATTCGAGATTGCTATCTTAGCTGACGTGTTAGTGCAACTTTATGTCAGTCATACACTTTGTGTAAAGTTTTGATGAAGTTTTTTAGTCAATCTGAGTAGTTTATGACCTGATATTTAATTCAGCTGACCTGAAGGTTTCAGACAGCAACCTTTATGCAGGGCGTAAATCTCGAGGTATAATATTCGATATTGTTTTCAGAAAACGCGTATTCTACTGGCCGTAAGTTTTGTTAATTAAAGTGTTATAGCAGCAGCGTGTATAATATATATTCGCTATCCTCTCTCTATCCATGTTTACATCCTGCTATATTAACTGCGAGGCTTACTCTGAATATAGTAGTTAGCATAATTAATCTAATCAAACACAAAGTCAATTTCTAACATAACCCGCAATGACGTTGTAATCGTGCAAGCGTCCAAAGATGCTATAGATCGTTCATTTATAACAAATGCGCTACGTATACATGATTAGATGGGCGCAGATATGGTGGGGAGAAACGCTCTAGGACAACAACGTTTTAGACAGCACGACTGACCCACTTCCACTTGTTATTCTATGTGTAAAAACCTTAAACTAAAAAGTAGACATCAGTACAGTTTGATATCGTGTTTTAGGTAATGCAAAAACTCGATTTATTTAAACGTAGATGACAGTGATGGTCCCAGAGAGTAATCTGGGGCGATCAAGAACACAAAAAACGTCTCCGCAAAATGTCATCTCCAGCCGAATTTTTGAACTAGTACTGTCATTATGACCTAAATTTAGACTTCGCAAACCTTCCATAACATCGGACTCCTCTTGAGACGAAACTCTGATTGCGCCTCTGATAGACGAGAAGGGGTAGGTTTGCCGACACAAAACTTGTTTGACAGCAAACTACTTTTTAGTCTAGATGTAGATATCTAGACCCCGTACTTTCACTTCATTATAGTCTAATTGATAACAACTCTCATGCTTCTTTCAAAAATTTGCTCCCTTGCCTGATCAGCAGATTGCTGTCTGGATTTATGGATGAAATAACATCTATTATAATATTATGATTTGCGTTCTACACATATAATGTATGAAATGTTTAATAAAAAAAGGCAATTCGTACGCAAAAGCCGAAAAAACAAATGAAAAGATACGATGATCAACAAAATAGATAAAATAAAACTGCTGCAAAAACATACCGACCTATATATTATATGACGACGACAAAAGTGTGCAATAAAACATTTTTTATTCTGGTTCTCTTCTAACATTTTCCGATTATTTTTTTTCATTGTTTTTTGTTTGCTTATAGGTTTCTTTTTTGGTTTCTTTAGGGCTTTCACTTTTCGGTTTTGCGTTATCACATAAAATACAGTGTTTCGGATAATATATTAATTGTGAGGAGCTATTTCCGACTTATTAACTTAGTAGTTGATTTTATATATGAATTATAAAGCAATAAACATACAAATATAGAAGCTAGTCCTGCAGACATCCAGACTGAGGTTTTTACTTTGTCATCATAGTATAAACTTTTCATTTAATCAGCATTTTATACCATACAGGCATACCACAGGTTTTTTCAAGAATGGTTCAGGGCAACACAATACGTCCCAAGACATATTTTAGGTTAAGGCATAAAACTGAATAGCGGACCATCTCTCACATAAAGGACATAATTGTTTTCGAAGATAAAAGTTCTTCCAAGGAATCAACATGTCCGTTGAGAAACTCACTCAAATTAAAATCGACCGGATTTTGTGTGGTAGCCAAAACAAGTCATAACGGATGACGGGTCTTGGCTGGAATTAACAGCTCGATCGGTCTTAAAAATACAGTGATAGTCATACATGGGCGAGCTCCAAAGACGCAGGGAGATAGCACTTGCCTCGAAGGGGAAGCTCGTCCCCAGGGGAGGGGGATCAGCCGGTCGGCGGAGAGAAGGATAAATTTTTGAAAATTTTAGGACTTTAAATTAATCAAAGTATTCCCTCAAATTTTGCCAATTTCCCCCAATTTTTGCCGACTTCCCAAATTTTACCAGATTTGTTCATTTTCCCACAATGTTTGCCTATTTTGCCAAATTTTTTGTGGCTCCCTATTTGGTAATTGCTTATTCAAATTCAAACACTTAAATTTTAAAATCACAATAATTGTAACTATTTGGATTCTCAGAAATATTATATTAAATACTTTTGCAAACCCAGTTCGTCGAATAAATTAATCACAATAATCAAGTCGCATACACATAAGTATGTATGATCACTAAGTGCCTGTCTTGTAAGCAAAGTTACTTGTAGATGTTTCATACTAGCTGTTTCGCGAGAAACGATTCGTTTTAATTATTAAAAAATATCTTATGCCGTGCTCTATATTTAACAACGTCTAGTTCAATCTCTGATGTGATGCTAATATAAGATTATGCAATATCGTTATGGGTAGTAGTCTTGAGATAAGCCATTGCAAAAACATTATCGAATATCTCAAAATTAACGCAGCAAAAATATTTATGGCTACTTATGTTAATTGAAGAGACTGGCGGACTGGAATTTGTGGCATTTTAAGTTCCATCTGGTACGAAACACCTGCAGCTAATGCGTATCCCCTCAAAAATATTTCGGGCATTACTTGGTTTAATTTATTTTGGCAATTTTTTCTTCTCACCGGTGAAACACCAGTTGTAAAAAATGGCCAATATGTTTTCGTAAAATTCTGTACCGAAGCTAAATATTTGAAAAATTATGTAAAAATAGTGCTCTGTTAATCTGATTATGCGTTTATACGTCATGTGTTGGTGCTTATATTTGCTGGAACAAAACTAATGAAAACCCAAACAAGGCGCCGACTGGAGTTGAATATCTATCCACTGGATTAGTAGGACGAGACGGAGTGATACACCAATAAGCCATGTTTTACTAAATGTATCCACAGGTCATTTGAATGATATGCAATTTTGAATTAAAACGAAATTTTTCAAACAAAGTGAGTGTTAAATTTGTAATGACTAAATCTAACATCTGCTCTTTCATTATCTTAGTTGATTGCTTTAATTTTTTGGACTTTATATCTTATTGATCGGATATATATCTTTTTTGACACAATCGGACAAACATTCAAGGAAATATTATGAGTTAATGGTTTTTATTACCTTGGGTAAACCCAGCGATAAAACGAATTACGATAAGAACTAGTTATTAAGTGGCGAAGTTGTATCGTAACTATCATAGTAAGGTCATAGTATGGTCATTCATAACAGTCAACATTTAAAGAGGGAATTTAATATCTTAAATTTATATAGTGTGGAAAATATTATTTCATAGACGTAATAAATATTTCCAACAGTTATATTTTTTTAAATTTTAGCACTTATAAGAGCACACTTGTACATTGGAGCGACTGTAATGTGTATTGTGTATAGTTAGGTATATATTATTTAAAACTGGCATTCTAAAACAGCACAGGACAAAAACTCCGAACAACAATTCTTGAGTTCAAGAAGTGGAAATATTACATAAAAACACAATTGAACGTAACTAAAACGGTGTAATGAATTGCAATATCTGTAAAAGAAATTGAACTGCAATCTCCTACAATAAATGATAGAGCATTCGTTTGCAGTTAGAGTTTACAGCCATCATTTGAGTAATTTTTCAACGAAGACACGAAAACGAAATAAATTATCAAATTTATATCTGGTCGGAGATATATATATAACCTCGGTAAGTTGATCATCTCGTTCGGCATTGGCAAGGGCGTCGCAACCTCTTCAAATATGGAAAGTACCTTGAATCTTATGAATACAGAATTGTCATAACGGACGTGCTGTTTAACGAATTTAGATAGGATATTTCAGTTTGGAAACGTTAAACCTTCTTTTATTACCCACACTATTAAATTAATTAATTAAAAATAGCAATGGTAGAACAACCATAAATTAGCAAAGGGAATAAATGAATCATGACAAGCTTTATCTCACTATAGCAAAGTGAAAATGTTAACATGAGTATCACAAAGCAAAATTTAAAGATTGAGTGTAATTACCAACATTTTAACTGTAAGATATGCTTGTGGGTGATCTGCAAAGTGCTTATCCGTGCGTGTCAGATTGGTGCTGTGAGACGTCCGTACGTGCTTTTCGGAACGTATCGGAGGGTACGTACGAGCCTGAACAGTTAGTGATATTTTCAGTATTTCACTCTAACGCTTAGTAAACAAAACCAGAAGTCTGAATGCATTAATAAGTGGCATATACAAAGTTAAACGAATAACAGGATTGTTGTTAAACAGTAACACAATTTGAAATACTGGAGCGCAATGTCCACGTTATAATGTCCTCAACGTTCGGAGCCTATGTACCCCGCACAGTAGCAGACGCACTATCGATAAAAGGGTATCTTAGACTCCTCCATGTTTTTTACAAATTTTTTGAAAAGTTGCTAGCTAGAGGTATTGCCACTTGTCGACAGTGTCAAGCACAACATGTCTTCTTTGTATTTATATTGACGGTGTGCGGTATCATCTCGTCAACATGCATATTGGTCTAGATACAAATATTGAAAGTTATAAAAACTGCACAGCATAACTGACTAATACACCGCATTGGCTATACTCTATGTCCGTTACTGCTAATTAGTGTGTAATTGGTAGCTAAGGGTGGGTACGACTCAGTAAACACAAAATTTACTAACTAGGTATGTCGCGTACACCATCAGAAATTGATTTACGGGATGGGTGTGAGCCTGGTCGTCTATTCGGTAGCGTTGCGAATACAGAGGGATAAAAGTTCGGAACATTATACATAATACTCGAAAGTGACGTTTAATAAAACATTCTTCAAATTAAACTAAACTAAAGTTTTCCGTCAAAGGGACTCTTATTTAACCTTAAAACTGGGGTCAGCAAAGTTGACCACAGTAGTATTGCATATATTTGTTTTCATGACCACGAATTGCCGTGAATTTGAGATTCATATTCAGTAACTTAAAGTAAGTAACATCTCGTTCTTAAGAAAGTTATATTGAATATAGATAACTAGACTTGTTCCTCACATGAAAATTATTGTCCCAACGCCAAATAATTGTCACATTCCCCGCTAGATAGCCGTTCTCCCTACACTCGTAATTGCCGTTCGTTATACTCCAAATTGTCATTGCCGCCGACACCAACTAGATGTTGCCACCACTCAAAATTGGTTAAAAGATGTCATGCTCCGTTATATTTCAGAAAACCGATATATCCTTTCGGTTTACCTGCAATTAATAGTCTCCCGCAGAAGTTGTCACAAAAGCTACGCAAAGATTCACGAAAGGCAATGCGACAGTTTTACTAACTATAAGATTAAATACGACAGTTTTCACCAGCATCGCCTTTAATTTTATGAAAAATGCAAAAAATTTACTTCGCTGCCTGCGTTGGTGCTCTGTTGAAATTAAAAAATTTGAGCATGTACGAAACTACAGGGATTTATAAAAACGTCAAATGACCATAAGTTAATTTAATAGTATCAAATATTAAAATAGTAATAGTAATATGCAAAACCCTTCGAGCTGCAACATCCAATGGCCGGTAATAAACATTTTACTCTTACAAAAAATATATAATATAAAAATTATTATAACAATGTTATTATTCTCATTATAATCGAATTAGAACAACGAGTTTTATAAACGCAACATAAATTTTGTACATTAACTGTATAGTATTAGCTGGTACGCGACCGAGAAAGGAGGTAAAACAGAGTGTAAAATTTTGAAATTTTTAGAAGATCATATCTTTTTGCTTATTTTACTAATATTTCCCCAATTGTTGCCGATTTGTGTCAATTTTTCTCAATTCCAACCAATTTTTACCAATTTTATCAAAAATTGTCACGCGCTTCGCAACCATAGATGTCCACAGTTCATCGGCTTAGGAGATAGATGACACGGCGGTGTGCACGATAAAGAAATTGCGGCAGGGGTAAAAATAATTATTTCAGTTTTACCAATTATAATAGCTGAATAATCCCTCATAAGTTACATCCTTTCCCTAATTTTTCCTCATAATTTTGTAATTTTTCTCATAATCAGTAAAATTTTGCGTTATAACCTCTCAGAGTGATGCTAATATAGCTTGGATAGTATTCACCTTAGGAGGGTAACTTGCCTACCCCTATGAACTCTTACGATATGTATATATTATCTAGCCCACCGCTGTTTGGGGAAGGGCAGAACCTGACTCATTCGCGATCTCCATTGATGACTGCTCGATGCGCGCCCACGCAAGACATGTGTAGGCGTTCGTACCTACGATACGTCTGTGAACATACATATATAAGTAAGAACTTTTACATATACCTAAAAGTAGTCATTAAAGTACACAGATGTGATAAAAGATATGCATGCGACCGCTGACATCATAGTAGAAATATTATAGTTGTGGCTTAAGTTACATACTAAAATTATTAACGCTAGTTGCATTATTTAGAAATGGTGTAGATTGCAAAACTGGCCAGACGCCTTAGCAGGCATTGATGTTCCGAAATGCTGCGTCTGACTGTCAGAAGTTATCAGATTACGCTTGATCATATTAGACAAATTATGATTGTGACTTCGATTATACACATTTATATATAACGCACAACATCATAAGGCAATGTAGTTGTCTAGCGTCTGTTAACTGTGACGATACGGCAGTGTTGCAATTTATACAAAGTTGGACGTGGTTCTATCACCTCGATTACAAGTATAGGTACCCATAGACTACTACCCCCACCCCGGCGTGGGACTTCTAAGCAATCTATATCTCCTGAGGCACCGCACACCCACACACTGTACGCCGAAGCAGCGCGTAAAATTCTGCAATTATGAGCTAATTTACAAAATTATGAGAAAGAATTAGGGAAACTGGAAAAATCATGTAAAAAATTGGGGAAAACGGAAAAAATTATTGGTTACCTTCTGTCAGATTTAACCGAGAAACGATTTACCGGATTTGTGATTTTTGATATTTGATGTGTTTATGAGTTAGCATGTTTATGCATGCGGAATTGCCTGCAACTATACAATTTAAAGAGCTGATGTTGAGTAGCTATTTTTTGGTTAAAATCAACACAAACTGGAACGTGATCATCTGTAACGTGATCATATTAGCTAAAATTTCATAGACGAAATACTTTTAGGAGCATACATTCTCACTTAAATTGATACGATGATAATATGATACAATTACAGTATTGCATTAATCTGCTACCATTTGTATGATAATTAACACAAATACGTACAATGGCATGGCAAACAAATCCAACATCAGGTGTGTAGTAATTCGTACATTGACTATGTCATTATAAAGTGTAATAAATTCAGCGCTACAAATGCGTGACTTATGCACTATTTGTATGCATAGTAAAACAAAATAAGTATGATTATTTATATATTCTTGTATGAATTTGCTCATAAGGATTGTGTGATTTGTTACATATAACTTTGTATAAAATTTTACACAGCATATGTATGATAAATTACGTATTATTCGCAATGAAATTGCATACAGAAATGTATTACTATCTGCGCATTTGTGTGAATTGTCAAATAATAAATGTATGGTTTGTAGCGCATAACTTTTTTGTAACTATATAATATAAACAATATAACATTCAAAAACAGTACTAAAATTTCAATTATGCATAAACATTCTTACGTTAGGCGCATTTTATTTCTTACAAATAATTAAAAATTTTCATACACTAGACATATTTAATACAATAATATCAGGAAATCCCTGCATTAAATATAGTTATTGTCATAGAAACAAAAAAAATTTTTTGGTGTAAAAATATATTCAAATTCATACAATGCATGTGTTAAATGTGACGAAAATACATGTAAAAATTCGTACGTATATGTCATGTATCATGAAATATCATAATATATATCATGCTATAAAGTACTAAAATCCAATCGGCTACGACTGTATTTTTCATGAAACGAATCTGAAAATTCAAACAATAAATTAATGCTCTGCATGAATGTCAATACAAAATATATTTGACATTGGTACATTACAAATGTAGAAAATGTTGCATTTCAAATGTGTACGCAAACCAGATCACTCAAATAATGTTTGACACAGTATACGTATATGTATTAGATATAATAGTTGTTTTAAGAGAGTATGTATGCAGTACAAGTATAGTTCCCACAATATTGTTGCACAAGAGTGACGGGCTTAAACGTGTTATTTTGGTGCAAAACCTGTTCTCAACTTTGGCTTTTTCGTCCATAGGATGGTAATACGTTCATCGGTTTGACTAAAATTTACAGAATACATAGACTACTTTACACACCATATAAATATGCCACCAAAAATATATCAACATTACTTGCTGCGACTGCATAGCTGTTTCAAGTGAGGCGCACAATCGTTCCAAGCAAGGTGATCCCGACTCCTGACTCTATATACAAAATAACAAAATGAGAAGCTGCTAGTACAGGGAATATGAGCTTTTAAACTAAAAGGTTCCCAGCGTCGTGTTAGTTAACGATTTTAAGGCATAGTGATTGTTCAGCAGTTCGGCAGGGGTTAATAAGTGGTCAGCACAAGCGAATGGAATGAACAACTTGCTTTATCGATTGACACAGGTTATGCATCACGTTGCCGCATACAATTAAACGTTTGAATTTGGATGATAATGATGTTGGTAGCTAGTTTGTTTCGAGTTATTCACCGCGATCCTACGTGGATGACGGTGTATTAGAAATATGATTGAATGTTCGCATATGCATCTGATTCTCATACACAGTGCATCGCCGAAGTTAATTATATAATCAAACTTTAATTATGCTATTACACTTTTTCATTATATATATAATATATGTAACGGCATACAATATTACACAATGTGATAATAATGAACTGATCATGGGTTGATTTTGTTACCAGTTTTTGTCGGATTGTATGATCAGCCTGCGTTTTAGTGCATTGCTGAATTGGAACATTTTACAAACCAGCTCCTATGTCACGCTCACAATGTGATAACCATTTTTTCCACATATATTTAAGCGCAATGAAATATTTATGGTATTTTATCCGGCTAAAACGGTATTACAAAGCTGTCGTGTATTCAACATCACAGACGCCTCAAATAAAACTTCTGAAAGCGCAAGCTCGCTTACTTAATCTGTTTGAAGACGGGAACTATTAGTGAACTGAACTGAGAATATACTTCTCTAAGCAAAAACCAGCGGAGACACCAGTGTGTCCATGTTAAGGTACATGATCATTCCTTAACCCACATTGCAGCTGTTTCTTGCAGATAATTCCGGTCGAGCCATTATACCTGCTTATGAAAATTAAATGTTTTTGGTTTATGTAAAACTTGCTTGATTAGATATATTTTCAGACAGTGCAGTTAGCAAAATCTTTGGTCAGCTGTAACCACATGCGCCTGTTTATGAACAGTTTCGGGTACAATTATTTATATTTTGTCCTGAATATATCTAAGTATGTTCTGTCCATAACAGGTTCGGATCTGCAGGGTGGTATTTTGAAAAAAAGACATGCATCATGACACTATTGTTCCCATGTAGTAGATGCAAACAGATTGATTTACATATGTATCTGTCCAAAAATAGTACTTCTTTTGTTGCCTGGAGAAGTGTTATTCGCGTATATCAATAAAATCGAGTATATTAATGATGCACAGACTAAAATTATATACGCTGTAAAGATCTCACTTGCGATAAAATAGCAGTAATTAAGTTGATTTTCATCTGAAATGGAATTATAAGCATTTTATCGTAAAAATAGGAATTGGATGGACTAAGTATATAACACGAATACCTCCAAGTAACATATATACTATTGCAATTTGAGCCAAATTAGATAATCTAATCATTCGAAGATCATAGCTTGTCACTCGTATTGTTTTCAGTGTAAAATATAGACTATTAAACCAATGTTTTCGGTTGCGAATGCTTGTGATATTAATTGATCTTCTATATGTTTATAAAAAAACGAGTATTTCTCAATTTCTGATTGCCTTTTATGGCAAAAACGGCGCTTTACCTGCAGTATAATGTGCAGCTGGTATCGACGTATGTAATGTTATGTAGCACGCTAGTTTGATTGGACTAAGTTTGCAAGAAATTAACGCTTGTTTTGAAAATGATTTATTATTATTGATTTAATTTAAATGTAAAATTGACGGACCCAATAATACTTGCACACTTACGATGCTTATATATATAAGTGCAACTAAACTAATACTAAGTGAACTAATATACAGATAAATGTGAAACGGGGTGTTTTTAAACTATTCCTGTAAGCCTATGAATTATTAGCGCTGAGCAATTAGGCTTAACGCACAATCGCTATTAGATCGTCCTCTTTAAAACTGTAGGGGTATAAAAATATCTGTAATTTGCTGGGTGCTACATAAAACCCACAGATTTGAAAATTTGCGGGTGCTGTAAGATTCCATGCACTGAGTAATTTTGTGGGTGTTTATCTTATAATACAATAACTACCCAGTAATTTTAAAATTTGTGGGTGCTAATATATTTCATGGACCCAGTAACTTTACGAGTGCAATCAAGACCCTGTAATTTGAATGTTTCTGGGACAAATTTTATCCACCCAGTTCAGCTTTAAGGTGAATCAAGTAAAAGCTAATTTTTGAACTATAGGTTTAACTATCCGGTTCTGTTGAAGATTTCAAACTAACGCACCATCAATGGACGAATCATATACCCGTTTATCCGTTTAAAACCGTTCGTGTTGGCATACAAATTGCCGATGTATATATTTATTATATCCTAGCTACAAATTGAATTTACGAAAATATGCCATGAATATTTAATAGAAATCTGATTCTAAATGCGCATGCATACTGCAAACAAGCTTAGAAATTTGTCAAATTGTGCTTAGACTCTCTACTTGGTAGCAAAATTCCGACAGTCTAATACTGTTGAAAATATGAAATAGATCAAAGCGGTATCATTTACATTACTAATATATATCCATCAATGCTATAAATTGAAATAATAAAAGAAGAATAAAATTTAATACAAAACTTTAGCAGAAATTTGAAAATTTTATAGGATGCGTAACAAGCAGACAAACAATTTTAATGATTATATATAAATTTGAAGCTTATATATCTATCATTGCCTTTTACACAACCAACAAGGCCTCTTCTCTAGCAACACTTTAGAGTCACAGAAACACTAGATGTATTCAGTGTCACCTTCAATGAGCAAGCGCATCCGAAATTTCATTCTATGGTATTTCGCGTAAACATAAATATTGGAACAGTTTCAAAAATATATAAATATTTGAAACAATACAATTCGTGCTGAATACGACAAAAGCACATCTGGAATGTTCTAGTTTTTAGCGGTACATTTTGGATAAATATTAATAATGATCATTACTATCCATTTCCGTATCATAACGATCCTCGTATATATGTAAATTAAGCGATAGATGGCGAACGCCAAGACGTCGAATTAGGATGGTAGACAATGCGCCGACTTGAACTTGACAAACAATACAAGGTAGAAAAATTAATTCAGAATTCGCAACATTAAAGGGATAAACATTAAATTGTTTAGGAGATAAAATGGCTCTCAATAAGCACGTAGAGCATCTCCGGTTGAAATTATGAAATGTTTCAAGCAGGTACAGAAAATATAGAGACAATGTCACAACCTGATTACAGTAACGGCGCACGGGCGTCGAGTTACTGCTAGATATTGCTATGAAAGAAACAAATTCTTCTGGCAGATTGCAAAAACAAAAGTACTAATAGTGTCGATTTCCGTAACGATTTGGGATACTACAGCTATTAATATTAGTAAAGTTTAGTTTACTTAATCTTCGCTCTGCCGCAATGTAGTAATAGTTATAAAAACAAACATCAAGATATGTGTAATTTTCAATAATAATAAATTTTGTACTATAGTATAGTTTTCAGTTCATGTTGTATTTCAGTTTGAATTCTTTTCAGAAATGGACACTGAATCAAAATCAGTATTAACTATCGATATGAACTTTTACGTGTGGCCTTACTAAATTGCGTTTGCCATAAAGTTTGAATAATTATTATTTTTTGTATATTTGGAAAGAAATCTCGTTATATTCACAGGATCACAATAAGAAACAACAGGTCAAAATGTGAAAACAACGTCAGTGCCGACCTATTCCCAATGATATTTAATCTCAATTAAGGTAGATAACTAGATGCTGCGCTGAGTCCGCTTGGTTCGTAGAATTAATTTATTGTTACTTACATACATTATTTTAACCGTTGGGTTTACCCAGGGCAATAGCAACCAAGGGCGCAAACGCGAAAAAAATTATAGGACGGGCGCACTACGATCGAAAAAAAACGGAATGGGAGAGGGGACGGAACATAGTATACATTTTCAACTGTAATACTGTTATGTGTGCGCTGGTTACTATGAGTTTATACTATGGGCCGGCTATTTAATAACTACTAAATTGTGATTCACACGCTGTGCAATTATTGAATACAAATTTTCGTTTGGCAATATTTGCATATTAATTTTAGCTGAAGGTGAGCACGGCCTCACGAGGTATGAATGGCGTCGAAATAAAGACCAATGGTTGGTTGGTCTTAAACCAGAAAAATTACTTGGGATTTCGATCTGTGCGGTTCATACACGTTGTACATTGTACATGTAACATTTAATGTTTATTGTACTCCGGTTTCACAAGGGCGGTGCTGATTTGGTGTTGAATGTTCTGCAGATAGTACTGTTTTCGACCCTTCTCAGACTTAGCTCGATAGCTAACAAGTTCGATCGTTACAAAATATCATATACAGGCATCACCAATTTGCTAGATTTCTGGGAGATCGGCCTACGTATCTGTCTACCAGGCCTATATCTATGTACATATATACATAATTGAATAACACTGGAATTTTGGAGGTACACCAGTCATATTTCTAAACATACATGTTTGATTGACGAACTTGCTTTATTTTTGGGGGTACGCGACCCCGTCCCCGAAGTGTTTGCGCAAACGATATAAATCATGAATTATTTCTCTGCTGCTGCGTAACGTTTGAGTAAACTAAGCAACATCTGCAGCATTCTTTATGATTTTTCCAGTGGTTGAACAAATCAGAGAGACGCAATGTGCTAAAAAGTGTGACCCAAATCGTCTTTCTAGAAGTGTAGTGAATTTGCAACATTTTTACTGTATGTAGCCGCGAAAGCGTGTTGCTAGCTTTCTGTGAGTATTATGATCTTATTGATCTGATTCATTGCTGTTAATTAATTTATACCCGCTTTAAATTATTAAGACTAGAGCATCTGCAGCGCTGCAGCCAATCTTTTTGAAAAACCCAAACTACAGTTCAAATTTCACGCAATAAAACGCAATTGCGACCTGTTCATTAAAACGTGACCAAATGGTCAATGGTCTGGCACGCTGTCTCGTCTTACCAATCCAGAAGTAGGTGTTCAACTGCCACTGGCATCTGAATTATCCACATTTGGAATAGTTTATTTGTTTCAAGCAAATATATGATGCGCTAAACATATAAAATCATTATGGGATTAACTTGTCACTAAGAAAAGTGATGGAAGACCTTACTATATCATATATTCTATTGATGTGATTTGATAAACGATAAATTTACGTGCCAAGGTTGTGGCTATGTAGGATTCCAATATAACATGCTTCAGGAATATGACTCCAAATGCAAATGATGCACTAAACATATTAAATCATTATGGGATTGACATGTCACTAAGAAAAAGTGATTGAAAACCTTACTATATCGTTTATTCTATTGATGTGAATTGACAAACGATAAATTTAAGTGCCAAGGTTGAGGCTATGTAGGATCACAATATAACATGCTTCAGGTATATGGTTCCAAAACTGCGTAAACCCAACGGTCCAGCGAAGCATCTAGGAATACTTTTATACGGATGGTAAAGAAACTGTAGGGTAACATTGATGGTGTCAGTTGCACCATGCATTTATATGCTTATTGGTTTTATGGTTGCAATTGGTACCGAAAATATTCGAAATTTTTTCTCAGTAAATGTGTAAATAACAGTAGAACAGTATTGACGAGCTGAATCGGAAGTTGTCAAAGTCAACAGGTGTATTCATGGACTAACGGCTTATACTAAGGCTTACGATATCATTTACGATACAGGCGTAGTCCCTTGATGAAGGAAGAGATTGAGCTGACTGACTCCATTCGATTTAGTTCGTCAATGAGGCACGAATTGATTATAAAACTGTATGTTTACTGAGATTAAATCGTATTGGCAGGCAGCTATAACCATAAAGAACCAATACAATTTGGTTAGATTTGACACTACTGTCTTAATTTCCCGGAACGTCTTCTCTCATACGAGCGTATACCTCCGCTACGGATATCTCTGCCGTATATCCCCTCTCCCGAGGACCCTGCAACCCCCTGCTCCTCACACCTGGAGCATGTATGTCCAAGTATAACATGAACCGCCAGTAGAACTGTTTAGTTTTTGTTCTTAAGCCCGGTTGTAGTAACAATATGTACACAATTGTACAATAGGTTAAACGGCGAAAATTGACACGATCCGAACTTTCGTTATCTCTCCAATTCAGCAATTTTTTGTCTTTGTTACATCAGGGACATCGCAAAGGGGGGGGGGATGGGGGAGGCAGCCTCTACCCTTTCGTGAAAAATTTAACTGATTGAGTTATAACAAAATGACTGTACACGGCCGCCCCCTTCACTTACGTTATTGCATTTAGCAATGTTTTTTTTAAATATAACTATAGAAAAAAAACTACGGCTATTAATTTGGTAATACCAGAAGGTTAAAGATGTGTTTCCAAACTATGAACACAAGGAACAAAACGGATAATGCAAGAACAACCCACAAACGACAAAACTGTTTATTATTATCTTCCCTCAAGGTATAAACAAACATTTTATTACACAAACCTATATTATATACCAAATGCGGTTAGCGATATAAATAAAAAAGGATAAATTTAAAACGTTTGTTTACTGCTGATAAATAATACTAATGTTACGGCGCGGACTGTCCGACTTCGACCAGGAAAGGCTCCAGTGCGGCAAGGGTCGCCGTCCGTTAACCCTGGTGTCCGGAAGAGTCCCGAAATAGCAGCCAACGTGTTGTAGTGAATAACCTAAGGCCCCAGGCGTGACTTAACTTTCTGCCTGGTGGGCAGAAATGATTCGTCCCGGACGTCCCAACACGTACCCTCTCCTGAAACTGACATATGCCACGGTTAGACACCTGGAACCCGCTTGGATCCGTCCCTGTCCTGTCGAACAATCCGCGCAGACAAAAGGACTTATGTGCTTTAAACAATTTGAAATTGTTGGCATCAATGTCGATTCTAGAAAGCAGGCCGCTCTATCTGCAACAGATGGACGTTGGGCAAAGGGAAATTCGCACACAGTTAAAACGAGTAAGCTGAGGCAACGCAACATATGTACTACTCCAAACCAATTTTCCACTTCTTTTCCATATTTGGCGACAAGAAATAGGAGATTCGCGAAGCCGTTTCGCGACAAGGATCGAATTCTAGAGCTAAAACTAGAACCCTTAGAACTTAGGCGCTTACGTAACGATCTGATCATGATGTTCAAACGCATAAATAGAACTAAATAAATAAATGGAAATAAACTGATACATGCAAAAACCTTTTTATGCTATCAACTAACACCTCTACTAGAGGCCACTCTAGAAAGCTTTTACTTCCGAAATTTCGTACAAATTATTTAAGACACAGCTTTAGCTACAGAGCTATGCATTTATGGAACAATCTTCCTGAAATGGTTGAAAATGCACGTTTAATTCAAGCTCAAAATGCAAAATTGTTTAAAAAAACTATCGAAAGTTGATCTTGACAATTTTCTCCAGTTTGACCGTAACCTTTAATTCATTCTAACGATTATTTCTCTTTTTTGCCAGTTGTAAGTGGTTTTGCTCCCTTACTGGCGTAATTGTTTATTATACTTGATGTCGCTTTATGCTTCTTGTATAATAAACCCTTTTGTTGTTGTTGTTGTTTTCCAACACCGTAAGGAGATCAGCGAGACGAACTCTATGCTTCTGCGAGCTCTTTGTTTGCCGGCGTAAGGTGGAAAGTGAAAACTTAATGAGATCATGGACGAATTGCCGCCACGGCTACCTATCTCCATAGACAGTCAGGGCGGATGCCTGACCGTATTCGAACGGTAAGATACATTGTTGTTCTAAAGCATATTAGTACGATGCTGTCATCACTACGACGCGGTTCAAACTCTTGCTTAATTTCGACACAGCGGGACTAACCTACCTGTATAAGTGATAAAGGCTGGCGGCTCCGCAACTGCTATGCATAAAGCGAGAATACAGTATTTGCTAAACGCTCGCCAAAGGCTGTGCTGTTTTGTGCCGTGCCGATAGTACCGGTCACTAGAATGTAGGGCGGGAGGGTTTGAGTTGACGAATCAGTTACCTACAGGTTCAATGCCGCCCCTTCCCCTTTCTCTCCTCGCTTAAACCTGGACGAATAATGAGCGGCTGGCGTTGGCTACTGCAGCCATACGACTGTGTTCGGCCTTCAGTATACCGATATATGTTTTGAAAATCTGAGGGTTGATCTGTCACAACGATTCACCGAAAAGGCTCCGATAGAGATAAAGACTGACACAGAATGATTTTTCGTTTACTATTGTTTTCGCAGCGACATCTGACACATCACGCAAAAACACTGAACAATACCAAAAAATTGTTACTACCGCATCATTCATATGATTATGATACAGCATAACCACAGTTATCAAGTCTATGGCACGCACGTAGGGGGCGCACATCTATCGGAGTGAGGACTAGTGACGAGCGACCACGTTTACTTGGTGTGAACGACAGTACAAGGGGCCCGTTGAATTGGGAACGCTCAATTTCAGGGTTCAGGAATTGACTGGACGCTCTAGGCGAACAGAGTTTCATCGATCTGCTTAAGTGAACCTGTAATTGACCAACCGAGCTTATGGCTGAGTCCGCCGAGGACGTTAGTAAGATCCGAACTGTGCCGAAACGACTATCGTTTTGGGGAAGGTTTATATCCCTTTTTTAAAGCGAACTGCGTTGAGCTGCGCGCCGATAAATATGTGACGGAACTACTGCGACAGGTGGTAACAAAGGGACACATGTATGAAAATAGACTGCGTAACGCTTAAATGTTTCACACACTGACGAAACCAAACCAGGTGGTAGCATTATGTGCGTTCTAACGCTTTATGTCCCAAACAAGTAGCACTACCGGCTACGATCGTATTAAGTTAACGCAAAGCTGGCTAAAGATAGCACAAACATAAGGCTGAGAGTACGACCATTTCATCTTAACAAGAGCATACAAGAAATGTCACGAACGCGTCAAAGCCATTGCACGAGAACGCTAAGATTCTGAAACCAATTAAAACGAGCGCGAGTGGCTTCCAACAGCTAAAGCGGCCAGGATAACAGTCCGGCAGCGATGTGAGCACGATAGTCCCATAGCCAGCGGCTCACCTTCGTGGGCACTTCAATCGTTCGGGGGGGACTGGAAGTGGGGGCACGCATTATCGTACCTTTCCGGTTCTAATTAAGGGCCGGTGCCTTGCATGGGGGACACGCTACCTGGCACGGGAAGGGGCGCGGCCCCGCTCCCGTTCTTCTCCTTGGCCACGGGCCTGGAGCACGATCATATGATGAAACTTGAGAAAGCTACGCGACACGGTGACCCGCGGCGCACACAACCGAATGGTGACCGTACGGCGACCGTGCAAAAAGAAAACGACGAGCCGCTGAAGACATGAAAGAAAATTAAAGCAGCAACCACGAAAACGAATGCTATTGAAAAGTCAAACTCTGCAAACACTAAATCTGGACTGTTCCCCCAAACTAACTGAATTAGATACCATTACATTACTGCCTGGGAGGCTCGCGCAGCCAACCACTGCCTAACGCAACATAACTAGAAGAACCACGCCTACGCGACGTGCACAGGCCGCCATAGTAGTACACAAGCAGCTCCGCCTTCGCGGCAATCCACGAGATAAAAGATAAAAGCAATACTAGATCAAAATGTAAGATAAACTCATAATCTAGCACCACTGGAGCCAATACCAGTCCTGATAAGGCTCAACTATTTTAAATGCTCTCAAAACCATAATTTACTCTGTGGTAAATATTTTCGTGATAACAGTCATAAAAAGAGAAGATTAAAATTTGTATAAGCCCGTTAGCAAGAGTTGACAGAGCAGCACCATCGGCAACCGTAGGAGGGCATGATTAACGACGTAGGTTGTAAATAGATAAGTCAAAAACAGCGTTATTAACAGAAAAAAATTTTGAAGTATCGCCCTGAAAAAGCAAATATTGAAACTTAAGACCGAGACAAAATAATCAAATAGTCGCAAATAATATATATACAAAAACGATTTATTAATACCGAATCGCATCCAAACCAAATACGACATGCGCCGCCCAGAACAACAACCAAACAAACGATGAAACACAACAGTATAATAAAATAAAAAATTTTTTGTACAATACATGACCGCAATTTTCGAAGAACCGCGCCAGTTAACTATCAAACAGGGCCCGGCTTACAAGACTAATAACAGTGCACGAAAGCTAAAACCCTCGAAGATTGTTCTAATGGTGACATGAACCCACGACGTCCGTAAAGAAGCCACTCCTTTCTTGCCATGAACTGAATTAAATTCGCACCGACAATACTTTCGAAATTATTATGAATATTTTCAAGCCATAACAATATACTAAAATAGTAGTAGCAATTGTTTTCACATGTCATCGGATGTTTCAGTTCGAAGGGTTTAGCATCCGAAGTCCATCCTCGCGAGCCCAACCATTAAGCAATAGCTTAACTGCACTATGCTCTGCCAGCCTTATGCAAGTGTAACACGAAATATAGCGCAAATTTAAAATACATGACATACCAGACCAGTGAATAAACGAATTGAATCAGAAAAAGGGGTAAATCCTCTAATATTTTTGATTACAGATTTCGATCAAATTTAGCGAATCTGGTTAAATCAACTTTATCAAGTAGTTTCTTGAAATTATTTGGAGAAGACACATTAATTAATGGTTGATTAATTACTATAACTAGCAGTTCGTTCCATGCATTTACAATACGAGCAGTCACAAAACGACCTAAAGCGTTAGTTTTGTGTTGTAGTTTCTTAATTTTAAAATAATGACCTCTTGCGACAGTACGCAAGACTGTTCAAAAATATGCTTATATCCAACAGAAAAATTTCTGACTGATTTGAAAACAATTACTGGATCAGTGCACAAGCGCCTCAACTCTAAGACCTTTAAGTTGAGATACTTAAGGCTGTCTAAATACGAAGCGTGCGGTAAGTGTGCTCTAGCAAAATACGTTTAGTTAAATATCGTTTTACATTTTCAAGTTTAACAATATTTCCTACTGTACATAGAGACCGTACAGGTGATACATATTCCAGAATTGGGATTCCATAAGACATATAAGCAGTCAAAAGAGCATTATAATCAGAGTTTAGGAAACAGCGAAATAACATGTTAATAGTGCGATAGGCCTTCTGACATATAATGTTGCAGTGAATGTCCGGCTTGAGCAAACACTGAGACTCCTATGGGCCTTTAGATAAGTGCTTACAGTTAGGTTGTGGTTTATTATTTGATAAATAATAAGACAATAAATACTGTGTCATAATAAACATACTTACAATCGCAAGTGACTGTGGATTCCTAAATCCTGTATGGTGAACTGTACATTTAGCATATGATAAGCTAAGTTGCCTTTCGTTGGGCTATGAATCGACGTAACTAATTGCACGCATAAGTTTATCGGCGGCGATATGTCGGGCTGTTCGTTTCAGCTTAACATAAAGTTTTACGTCGTTAGCATATAGTTTGCATTGCACATTATTTATGCGTGCCTAAACTTAAAGTGACCCCGCTAACCATCCTATTTTGCAATTCCCAACGTCCATTCCACATCCATTGTTACGGAACAAATAGACTATTCGATTCGATTCACTGCTGGCGCAGACTTAAAGGGTTTCATTCGGGCTATGGCAATTCCATAACATTTCATAGCGTTGAAACAAGATTCGCCTATGTTAGCAAACAAATTTACTGTAACTGTGACGTCATAAAAGGTAAGGTATATTATTTATCAATTACTGTTCGCGAACAAGCCCCTTGTTAAGACAAACCCGATAAAATTCTGTTCGCTTACATATTTGACAATCGCGAACAAAAAGTAGCGAGTTTTCTGACCGACAAGAAATGTTCAGTGATGAACATTTTTTACAATAAAACAAAATAGGATGGTCAACGGGGTCATTTTAGTTTAGTCGCGCATTAACTTTACAACGAGGTCATTGATACACAGAACAAACGAAGTAAGACCATGAACACTGCTCTGGGGAACACCTGAGGTTATTTTTCGTTCCTCGGAAAAGCAATGATTAATCTTTACGTAGAATTTGCGATCAGCTAAGTAAGCTCGAATCCACTCTATTATACCTCTTATGCGATATTTAGATAGCTTCAGGAGTAACTTTTTGTACGGAATCGTACCGAAGGCTTTTGTAAAATCAAAGTAAACTAATTCGACGTAGTTTACTTCACCCATTGTAGTGCACCAATCTTTCGTGCACCGAAGCAATTAAGTACAAGTGAATTCTTTGAAACAAATCTATGTTGATTGGGAGTTATAATGTCATGCTGAGCGAGAAAGGAAATGATATGATCATTTAAGGCGTATTCCATGATTTTACACCATTTGGATATCAATGATATTGGGCGATAATTGAGGGGATTAGACGAGGCTCTTTCTTGTATACAGGCGCTACCTGCGCCGAAAGCCACTGTTTTGGCAGGGTATCACAAATAAATGTCTGTTCGAAAAGATGTTCCATGGGAAAGAAAAGTGAATTTTTCAATTTTTTAAGTAGAGTGCTGGTAATTCATCTGAAGAACGGCTTACTTTAGAATTCAACTTACTTATGTACCTGTGTATAGTTTGTGGCGAAAATGCAACCAAATTGAGGGGTTGCTCGGTAGCTGTTATGCCAATAATTATAGACAAAATGTTATAAACAGTAAATACAAACGAAAAAGCATCAGCGATAATATAAGCACATATTAAATCATTCGAGCATAATGAGTCTTAGGGCACTTTATCGCACTAATACTGTTCGTTGCTGAAAGCCAGTTGTTTACTTATCGAAATAAGGTTTGTAAATTCCAGGTTTCGATACTGTTAAATACGTTCTCGCTTTTTATTGAATTTTAAAATACCAGTCGAACATTGCCTATAAAACCGCTTAAATGCATTAAAATTTCAGGATTGTTTGTTGAGTACCACAACCGCAACATTTTATTCTGCATATATACGCTTAATGTAATGCGGATATTTGCCAGATTGTTCGGTTATTACAATCTGCTTCTTTGGTACAAAAAGTTCACATCCGAAACGTAGGACATAAAAAAAATGTTAAACTTGTTATCAGTTGAAATGACCCGATTCAAGAGTCTTTCTCAGTCAATAGAGAAAATAAACTGCTCAAAGACTGAAAGTTCTTTTTTTTGCAAAACTGAAAGCCTTAAATGAAGTTTTTTCCCATTCGAAAATACTTCCCGAAATTGCAAATTTTAAAGATTTACGATCAGAATTAGTAAGTGGTTTGCCAGCATTCATATAAGACACGTTAAGCACAAAATTAGTCATTATAAATCAAGCGTATTTAATCCGCAAGTATTGAACAAAACTAGCTAGGTTATACCCGATATTTGTAAGGTGTTCATAAAGCTAACGTAGTCTCTCGCGGTCGGATATGTGATAGATTCACAGTTGGTCAACGGAAAGTTAAATTCCTTTATCCATGTATCTCTTACATCGCAGTAAATATGTATAAATTCTGAAAGTAAATCAGAAGAGTTTATATCCTAATTTGGAGGTTGGTATGTGCATAAAAAGCGATGTTTGGTTGGAACATGTAAATGTATGTTAAAGACTTTCAAGCCGTTGAAGCGAAGATCCACAATTGAGACTGACGAAGACGGGATCTATCGCGCCCAATTTGACTGGATTACAGCCGAGTCCAAAAGCCATTAAACTATTGCGCCACTCTTGCGTGGCCATTCAAGCAAATGAAAAGCGGTGATAAATTACTGTAAAACATGAACGTCCACCATTTCTCAAATGTGGGGAGAAAGTACAAAACCCACCATAATATATGTGAACGTTTTACAAGTATTTGAACAATAGGCTGCATATAAATAAAAAACAAATACTACTTTCTTTTGTGGTTAGGATTTCAATTTCAATTGTGTCGAAGCAACAAGCGCTCAGTACTTTATAACAGCATGAAATAGCTGTAAAACGATTAAGGTATTGGATAGAAAATTAAAGGAAAATTGCGTGATACTCCAAAATACAGGCATTGAAATAAATCACACAAAGTGACCATATATCAGCTGAAATACAGAAAAAATTGCAAAAACACATACAGCGAAACCATTAAATAGAACGGTTTGGTATATCTTCCAAAACAAACGGATGAGCGGAAACGGTAAAAAATTTTTGAAATTTTTTTTATAAATTGCTCTTGTAGGCTAACCCAAATAAGGGAGAAAAAAGCGAAGAGAATAGCCTCGCTTGTCTTCCTCAGATCAATATTCATGATTGCAATATCCAAGATATAATAAAAGGACGTGTAAAGACAAATGAGCTGTACGCATAGATGGGTCAGACACTAATAAACCTCATTTCTTTGCGATGCAACAATTTGGCATTTTGCTGTCTTGAAGTGTAGTGTCAATTTCGCCGTCATATTTTTTGTTGTTTATTACGCCACGTGAATTAAAGAATTTGACGAAATATTGGTCAACATTCTTTGTTCTGGTCAAACACGGCCGGATCGTTTGTAAATTAGTGGCATAAATAATAATATATATAAACTGCAATATTGGTAACTAATTTTTATTGGTATTTTATATAATAGCCCATTATAGGTGACATAGGCTCGACAGACCCTAGGAGAGCAGTCCGCCCTAAAATCTGCCCGAGGCTCCGCATCTTCATCCCACAGCGCACTGAAGACGCCTACCGAAAACTTTAGCAATTCCATGAGCACAATTACAAAAGTTTTAATGGAAAATCAGGGGAAATGAGAAGAATTTGGAATAAGACGAAAACTTTAGGTTACGCATCTAGCCTGTTACATTCTCACCACACGCCAAACAGCGCCCTCCTCTCCATCTCGAACCACCTACCAGTCTAAGCCGACGGGCCTGGGGCACCTATACGATAGCCTGTTGTGTAAACAAAGAGCTTCTTATTAACGCGTATGATATCAGTGCGCAGAAGCCGTATTATATCTACACATATTATAGTTACAGTTGCAGTGATCTCAAAAGGTGTAGCATTCTCCTCGCGAAAGCCAGAATTTAGTACAAAACTATGGATCATGTCATATGTCAGTATTCATTTTCGATCTCCAGCCTGGGTCGATTGGATGGATTTAAATTTGTTATAGTTTGGATCAGAATGATAAGTCGATTAGAAAACGTTAACATTTTGCCAATCTCCGCTCAAAGCTAAACCAATTCCTTTTAACTGTTAACGAAGATTACTATGTATACGTGGAACATTTAACGCATAGCTTCGGCAAATGTTAGTATTGCTTCATTATGCTTGCAAATTACATCGTTTTGATAAATTGAACACAGGCAAGGGAACAGAATTCTAATTGAACGAAACTTGGCTATACCGATGACAACTTTACGGAACACGTTACACAAAATATTAGAGAAGAATGGTGCGAAATAGAAGTAAGTGGCGACATAAAAAAAGCGCTCCTGCAAACAAATCACTTTAGTTTTCTAGCCGAAACAGCACGACTTTAAACAACATATCTAAACATTTATTTTTGACAATTTATCTTCCAGTCTGAGACCTTGATTGAATATTGTTCTTTCAGATCCGCCGATTTTATAAAACAGAAGTTAACGCCACAAAAGTCAAAACATGCATATAAATAAATCAATACAAACATGGACTATTCAATTGAGATCACATTTGAAAAACGATAAGTCAAGCTATAACAGTTATAGCACTTTCGTTCGTGAATTAATGTGCATGTTGCATTGTGTTGAACCAGCTTTACCAACAATATACAATAGTGAATTGAAGCTAACTGCGAGGCACGTACACTAGCAACTAATGAGTGAGTAAACTTAAGATGACCCGCCAACCATCCTAATAACCGATATCGAATCCCACACGATCGACGCAGAAAAGGCAGAATTTCATTCGGTTTTTCGTTAACCGAAAATTGGCAAAATCAATAAACTAAGTACCAGAAACAGAAATTAGACGCTGCGCTCAAACAGATTTTCGGCGGTTTTCAGTGAGCAGAAATTAGGTTCCCTAATGCCTGCCTGTCAAGCTTGCATATGTATTATTCAGTGTTCGCTAACAAAATTAATAGAATTATTGTTACATCACAATCAAATCCATCTTTTATAGTTTAAGCTCTTGGTGACCAAAGAAGCAAACAAATCCAGCTTAGTTTCAATTTGACATATTTTCCTTAGAAAAAACTTAGTTCATTTACTCGGATTTTCACGAGCGCAAGATGAAAAAATTTCTGTGGCAAAGCAGCGTGTTGGCGTAACAGTTTTGTGTTGAATTTTAGCTGAGCAAAATTGTTTCGCAGCAGTTTTTATGCGAAATTACATAACAGGATGGTTGATGGGTCACCTTAAGTATATTCGCACACAAGGTGATTAGGAACCATTGCCATGTTCCTTAACCAAGTTTCTTTGCGCCAAGCCCCCGGGGAATGTCTGACTTCTCGCACGGGATAGTGTCCTCCCCAAATGAGCATGTAAGTTTGTTTGTCGTACCCTAACACAAATTATTTGTAGCTTCCAAGTCAATGATTGACATATGAATGTCAACGTTTAAGTATGACAATGATCACATCTTGTTCCAAATAGGGGTACCAAACACTGCAACAATACATAACCTTTTTTCGGGTGAACAAATACCGGTTAGTGGTATCGTTGCTTCGGAAAACTGTTGATGATATGGTGAGTTTGATACAGTATGTTATTGCTCCGGATTAACCAACGACATCACCATTTTAAGGTAATTGTCTTCAGTTATTTTTCATTGGTACTTGAACAAAGACTAGATAAATAATAGGGTACGTATCTTGTCCACAATCACTAACAGACTACATGAGGCACTGCTGACGAGAGAAAAACACTAGTTAACTATAACCCTAGTGTCCATCGAGAAACATGTTTATCCGACCCGATTACCAATCGGTACAGCTTCACCGATACCGGCGGATCCCCACATGCCAAACGATTAATACTAGAAACTAGGGTAACAAGCAAAATACCAAGTCGACAATAAAATTTTGCAGTGTATACAAATGCGAATGTCGTACATATTTACGTGATAAACTAGTGTAACGAAAGAGAAAAGAAATCACAAAAAAGTGTTGTTTGTTACAACATGATAGCTTAATACGATTTATGTTTTGTCGACACGTTTGAACTTTTAAATTCAAGATTTAGCAATGCCCCCCAAATCAATGAAATATTTGAAACAGAATTTTGCAATTATTGCACTATCCATATCAGAGTTTCGTCAGCAATTTGAAGCGGCCAGTGAATCTAGTTTGACGAAATAGATTACAGAAACAAAATCGGTTTTATTTTAACCGAATATGTACCTTTTTACTCTTATATTTTTATCCATAAAAACAGCTACCTAACTGATTTCAGACAAATATAGGGACTCTACCTAAGGTTAGATGTGTTGTTGTAACAAAAAAATAATTACAAAATTAGAAATAGAAAATTCGAGAAAAAGAATATAACAACAAAATTAAGTTAGATTTTCAATTACCTTTGGAAATATGAACTAGAATTTTAACAAAAATAGCGAAAATTTCGGAAGACATAGAATCTATGAATATCAAGCCTTATGTCACAGCAACGCCAAATATAAAATTTATTAATTGTGCTCTTCATAAATCAAAAGCAGAGCAGAAATATTAAAAACAGTAGTAAAAACTTCATTATTACGACCGCAGTAGCGCCGCTTCATGAAGAGCAAGCTAACGATGCACAGATTATCTAAAGGTAAAAAAGCATGCGACTGCTCCAAAAGCCACTAAGTGTAATGAAACGTTATTTATTCCAAACTCCGTCCGTAGTTAGGGCGTGTCGTCTTTTAATATGATCATCCGGCTAGTGGTAGATGGGCCTTACAATATCTAATTACCATAAATTCTGTGACACTTATAACTCAACAACGGCTGGTCCGATCGATGTCGGTGAGGACTCAAAAATTTTGTCTTAATGTAACTAGTGCAGTTTTGAGACTCAAATACTAGCTCAACATCTTGGATCTATTGTCACTAAAATCATTATTTTCAAAGCTTTACGTTATAAAGCTTGCAAATTTGCTAACTTCCATTTGACGACTCTAACTGCTGTACATATTCATAATGTTGTTTTCATATATGAACATAATAGTCTTTGCTTCTATATCCTTGTTGGCAAGTTAAGATAGAACAACCCATCTTTTCAGGCCTAAATTTCAAATCCTGTAGATACCATCAAGTACTTGTTTCTTTTATTTAGGTATAAAAATTTAATGATCCATGGCTTCATGTCCATCTTGTTTTGAAACTACAATTTTTAGCAATTTACATTATACAAAATAATTCGATATTTTCAAGCAATATTGATGGTAGTTGGGAATTTGATACTCGTGGTGCTTAGTATTCGTGTAAACGCCTTTCATAAACTATATTATATGTTGTGACTGTAGTGAAGTAACTCACTTACTGAAAAATTGCTTTATAACCGTGATATACTATTATTACTAGTTAAATGTAAAGAAACTTCGTTTTTGATTGCTGTCAACGCTGGACTTTAATTTATAAATCACAGATTTTGTTACAAATAGTACATGAAACGAAAATTGCAGTTTTGCTCAATCTGCGCGCAAGAAAATATTTCGCTGAATACGTCCCGCTATGACAACGGAATAAAAGTAGGGCGGTCGCAGTTATGTATAGTTCTAAAAGGCTTAATTTTTGATGTTTTGCACGCGAAAATCATTGATGTGAACTTTTAAAGTTTATTAAAACGTGTTTTCCAAAATTTGTCATAGAGACATTTCTACTAAAACTTCTGATCGTGGTCGAATTTTTGTCAACAATATTTTTCAACCTCATACCTACAACAAACATATATTATAAACAGTTTTAAATTATTAGTACCAATTACTATGATCAAATTATAAATACCCCTAACATTGATTAAACGTCGTATATTTTCATTAAAGTGTATACTAATCTATTAAAGCTACTACAGCTGCTGAACTTTTATGTCGTCCGTCTACGAATAAAGCTAAGCATCCCTGTGGGAAAATAAACAACGCTGGACCATAGCTATCCATGGGAGTAGGGGTTACCCCACCCCCAAGTGTGGGGCCCCATAAGCCACATTGACTCCCCTACCTGAAGACTTCACACAAAACATCTATACCTCCCAACGTCGCCGGGTCACGCCCAGTGCGCGCGGAAATTGAGAAAAATAGGGCGAAAACTAGCAAAAATTGGTAAAAACAGGGGAAATTGGGAAACATTTATGGCAAATTGGCAAAATTGGGAGGAGGAGCTTTAGTTCCTAAAAATTTTAGAAAATTTACGCTCCTGAAGACCTTCACTACCTTCCCCCACGACAACCTTTCTCTGAGACCATCTACCCCCTCGGGCATTTTTCTGGTGATGTCGCACGACTTTTGGTTTGATCGTTTTGGGGTGGTCAGGCCTAAGCCTAGTCCACCCCGGGTACGCGCTGGCCCATTTGTCGCTAATTGGCGCTGGTTCTGCCGACGCTAGTATGAAGGTTTATGGCCTGAGTAAATTTTTCGGATCCGAGACTTCGGTCGAGCAGAACGCGAAAACAAAAGAGTAAAATCAGTTACAGTACGCCGTCCCAACTGGTTTCCTATCAAAAATCGTGGTCTGCGATCCAGTGGTAGTCCCATGGCCTATAGGTATTTCTGTATATGTATATATAATATTGTTTTTAATGCTGATAGTGTGTTTTGTGGTCGTACAAGAAAGTTAGAGTGGGGATTTTGTGGGGTTCAGGTGTGCAGAAAAGGGTGCGGGGATGAAAATCGTTTCAGGCTGCGTTGTGAGGGAACAAAAGAGCAAGGTTGAGAAACTAGGGGTAGCCTAAGCTTGGATATAATATGGAAATTGAAACATAAGTAAGACCAGGCGGATCGAGTGTTAAATTAGCTTAGTTAAGGCCACAATTAAGAATCAGATCTGGCGGCCACCGTCACCAGGGTTGTCATGAGAATTGATTTTCAATTCCCATCCCATTCCCACGAGATTTTCCGTGGGAATTTAGTGGCCAGTCCGTCGAAACTTGCTGGCAAGATTAAGCTATAGAATATATCAATGTTACGTGCAGGATATGGTACTAATTTTTGTGAGAAGTCACTCTTATCGACTCATCAATGCTTTATTGGATAAAACAAAAAGCTAACCTCAGATTTACGGCATGAATGAGGTAAAAAAGCCTATCTGAGTGTTCAGTTAAGAAATTGACAAATGTCCAACGAACACTCGCTCACAAATTCCCCAATCCGAGCAGCAGCACCTCGACCTTCTTGAGAACACTATCAATCAACGATTTCGACCATCCTTTCTTTGCGTGTATGGATAACGAGAATAAAATGTGCGCAGCTTTCGATGGTTGGTTTGAAAACCCTGAATTCAATTTTGGCGGTCGAATCGCATGTACTGATCACGCATATTCGACTTGCATCAAGAATGTCTTTGAAAAAAGCATAATGCTCAGGTTAAGGCTGTTAGGCCAACTTAGCGAAGTAGACAGTTTCTACAATCGCCGGGACGATAAGGCTAACAACTTGGTCAGGGAAATTACTGAAAGCCCACTGCCTTCCCATGGCGGTTTCATCATACACGGTTAGTTTCTGCTGTCGACAATCACCATTATTTTCTAAGAGAAGATGACTCAACGGTTGATGTTAGCAATCCATCACAGGAAGTTTCAAAATCTCTGCTTTCGGTTACAGATTTGCGCCGAAATTTCTTTGACCGCATCGAAATTCAGGGGCCTACCTCACGCTTTCTTTCGCCGTTCTTTCTACCGTTCTTTAACTATCTATCGCTTGACATTCAGTTATTTAAGCTTCAGGTGGATACCAGCGGGACAACGGAAATGTTTTTGAAGAGCTGCTCTTGTAATTCAGCAAAAAAGGCAAGTCTGGGTCTGCAACAATGTTGGCAATAGAGATTGCATTGTTTGAAAACTCGCGGCATTCATTTCAAGACCCGAGAGAGTATTAGAAATAAGCGACTCAACTACCAACATTGCAAGCATGTGCCAAAATGATTTTTTCTGTTCCGGTGTCATCCGCAGGCATTGAGCGTGTTTTCGGAAAAGCAGGAATGGTTCTATCAAGGCTCAGGAAGAAGACTCGGCCGCAAGTTCTACAGGCCATG
The DNA here is from genome assembly GCA_030248225.1 of Trileptium ribeirensis. Lineage (NCBI taxonomy): Eukaryota > Metazoa > Nematoda > Enoplea > Enoplida > Thoracostomopsidae > Trileptium > Trileptium ribeirensis. Next base: position 28,810 of record JASANE010018611.1, on the reverse strand, counting down.
CTATACGTAAAGTGCAACAAAAACCTCGAGCACCTGACCGGAGACTTTGAAATATCCGCACACGAGGTCAAGGATTCCTTGGATGCTACACGTAGCAGTTTTGTCGAGAGCGAGGACGATGAGCATTGACAAACAAAATCCACTGACAGAACTAGCTCTAAGTTAGAAATAAATTGCCATTAGAAACATTAGTATCATGGCCGCTTTCTGCAATAGTACTTCAGCTCCTAGTAGTGTTGTACCCCAAGTATCTTGGGGACATGTTGCCGTGAGATATGTTAGTATCACGGTTGCTAGTCTCAAGGGAAAAGTTCGTACCTTGGGTGGACTGATGGAAATGGTGAAACGTCTGTACTCATTAACCCAGCATCTGTACGGAAACTAGAGAAACCAGTTAGTATCTAGCGGCAGATGTCTGGGCCCGCGATTGGCTCTCATCCTGGCTGTCTATAGCGATGGGTATGTTGAGCAATGCTTGTGCGCAGCAAATTCGCCATGCTCAGCAGTGAACTTGATTCACCGTGGATCAACGCTGACAAACAATTTGCGCTTGTGTGAAATGTTTGAAGCGGACAAAATAGTTTTCAATTGGTTCCAAATATCCCCACATGAAATTGAATTCCAATGGGAATCAAAATAATTCTCATCCTATCCAATTCCCATCCCCATGGGAATTCCCGTTCCCATGACAACCCTGACCGTCAGTCTCTGCTTCACTCATAGAAGAACAATTACGTTAATCCGAAAGCATGGACATGGCGAAATTTAACCAAACGTGGCCCTTGGTAACACGGCATGGCTCTTTCTTAGCATTTCAGACTGTTTTCTGCTTTTTATGCATAGCCGCTCATAAATAAAACAAAAGGAAAATTAACAGATCAACAATCTCATGTGTCGAACCAAGTGATCCTGGTCCGTGTGCCAGCGACACCTTTCAGATCATCCTGCTGACCAGACGAAAAAGAGTCGGTGTTCAGCCGTGCGTAATTTAGGCTTGTCATCTCGATTCGTTTAGCCGCATTAGCGTTGGATGACACATTAACGTCAGGTTGTTAGAAATACACACCAGGCCCGGACTCCATCCTGATTATACTGAAATAAATATGCGCAATGCATATGGAGTCAAAAACCTATAGTTTGAAATATCACAAATGTTAAAACGGGCCGGATATTAGAATCTCGTGTGCTAAACTAGGTACGATACAGTGGGAGTGTAATATTTCGCTTTTGGACAATTGTGAAGTGCGGATGCAATCCTCTGTGTCCAGCTGAACGAGTGCATATGAAGTATACTAGTGCTGACCTTGTCTGTGAAACACAAGGGTATGTGGTGTATCGAAATTAGAAACAAATTTTACTGATGTTGAACCAGATCACGGCAAGCCATAGACCTTATACAGGTCCGCCGCCAGTAACAAAATTACAAGTACTAAAGTTAAAAACAGTGAACTGCCTCTGGTCTGCTCTAAAACTTGTAGCAAATTCTACCGGTGCTGAACTAGCCTAAAGACACGACAGTGATAAGAGCGTTATTCTAATAACAGAAATATGCCCAGTATGAATCGTGACACAAAAAATGCACAGTCAAGCAAATTAAAACAGCGTCAGGCTCTCTATTGTTGGATCTGGCAAAGAGAAGTACCGTGTCCTGGTATGAGTCACACGAAATTATAAAATTTAAAATCTTAACGGGCACAAAACCGTGCCGGAGTCAAAGGCATTCAAAAGTGAAAAAGCACGGCCGTTCCTCCGATGGTCATCCGGATAATCGAGCAAGCGCTAACTCAAACATTCGGGCATCCCAAGAGCCTAGCCACTCTGTCAGCACTTCGTGGAGCGTCAAGCTGCCAGCATCGACTATGGCATTTAAGGCCAACCCTGTCGTGGTGTCACTCAGAACAAGCTTGTTTGTCAGTTCAGAACAGGAGTCAAACTCACTGGTACTAGTAAAACGTAATCTGTTCCAGAAAGTTGCCTGGAAAAGCACAGTCAAAACGAGTGTAAATGTTTCTGGATTTAGAATTGATTATTAACGGCGTATGAGGCTTTACGATAATCGATCAAGCCAGTTTGCTAGTGTTGATATAGCTTACAAATTCATCATGCAGAGTGTAAAAGTACAAAAATTTATTATGGTCGAAACTGATCGCGGATCTCCCACCTGTTGATTACTTTGCCAAGTAAACTAATGTCACCACCCTTGTCATTGTACTTAAGTGACCCAATCGATCCCCACATGAGCGTGACCGTAAAATCCGTCAGTGGCGTGAATTACGAACAGCCATAAGAACCACGAATCATCATAGATCCTACATAAACAAAAAAGGTTTACGTCTGAGATGACGGAAATTCAAGCTAGCCTTATTACCTATACTTAGGTTTAGGGGCTAACTCACCGTCAGGAGACCTCCAATATATACTACTAGATACGTGGACGACCTAACAAGGGTGCCTGGGCGAACACCCCGATTGCCCGAACGGGGCCTGCTAATCTAACTGATGCACCGGCGCCTGACCAGAATTTCAGCCTTAGGTGTTGGGGAAGCAGCCGTTGTAAGGGCACCATGAAGGGAAATGGTGCAGCTGGGTATCCCATGTACGTTATAGTACAAGTGTTCATCTCTACCACGAAGGCAGCATTGTTTGCAGCGGTATCTCTCTCATTGAAAGTCGCCGCAGTTTATTTTACATTCGTTGATTTTGAATATTCGGATGAAATGGGTATGTACCAAGGGAACGCTGAAGACGCCTTCATCAATTTTGGAGCAATTTCTTCAAAAGTTTACGCAGACTCATACCAGGGGCGCAACCAGCGTTTTGTCTGGAGACGAGAATGACGTTATGAACGGGGTCTGATGCTTTTATGCGGCGTTCGCGTTATAATAGTCCAATCTTTGGAACCTATGTATGTACACCATACAGTGTCAGGGACACTGTTGACAACAGGGTGTCTTAGACACCACAATGTATTTAATAAATTTTTTCAAAGGTAGCTAGTTACGCGCATTACCACTTCTCGACAGCGTCAAGCAAAACGTGTCTGCTTGCAGTTCCATGGACATTGTGCGGCATTATTTTCTCAGCTTTCATATGACTTAGGTACAAATATCGAGCATTTAAAAAACTACACAGCCCAGCTGACTAATAAACCGCATTATCTACATACACTGTTACAGTTAATTTGCGCCAAATTGGTAGCTAAGCGTGTGAACGACACTGTAAAGAAAAAATGCAGTAGCTAGGGGTGTGTAGTACACCCTCGGCAATTGATTTACAGTATGGGTGTCACCCTGACTATCTATACGGTAGGGTCGGGACTACAAGGGGATAAAAGTTACAAACAGCGGGGACATTATAACGTGAACGCCGTATTACGTCATAATGTCACTGCTGGTTCATTCCGAAAATTGGCAGACATTTTAACAAAGGGGGGGGCACTTAATAACAAAAGTTTTTGTTGACCCGGTCTAGAAATTAACTGCTCCAAATCTGCTTGTTTATACCGTGTGATAAACTGCATACTGGGAAGTTATAACATGTCAACAAACTACCAGTGCAACATCGCATCGGAAATTGATATAGGCATTCAATTCGAATCTTCAGATGCACAACAAATTGCAAGCACAACACAACGTTGCAGTCCAAATTTCCTACTGTTTCTTTTCGACCGAAAAAAGGCCGGGTAAGACGAATTTAACTATTTGGAATTCGTACAAAACACTCAAGTATTTGATTGCTTGTTTTTGATAATTGCGCAACTGCAAGACACACCTGTACCGATTATATCATTGATGTCCTAGGTCTTTCTGGCCAGGGAGGGTAAAAGATCTCAGTGAGTAAATGTGCTGCGCAGTGGGGAAGTAGTTTAGTGTGGGGTAAGCAAAAATTTCCTTTCAGCACGATAATGTTTCTTCACAATTATCCCCATTATACCTAAATTTTCCTTAAATTTTTTGTAGTTTTGGCCGTAATTATTAAAATTATCTTTTCGCGTCTTCGATATCTGGTGTTGTAAGAGACAGAAAGTGGATCCCAACGAGGAGAAATATGGCTTATCACGGACCCATGGCTTTGATATATCGTAGATTCGTCGACACTGCACAGCTGGAAGGATTCCAATACATGACATACCAGGCTTTGGTATTTACAATAAAACAAAATGCATATGCGTCTATTGGAGGCTAGGGGGTTACTCTCACCCTAAGGCCCGGATCCCCAAGACAAATCTATCTCATCCTCTCACGCTTGCGGCGGAAAACGTTACCAAAACTATGCAAAAACAAAGTGAAAATTGGTAGAACTCAGTGTAAAATTGGCAAAAATACTGCAAAATCTTAGGGATGATCCTCCTTTCATGATCCCAGGGGATATCGCGGGGCTGCAGGCATTTACGAATTGACTCTTTACTCGCTGACAGCGGATGCCAACCTGGCTCCATATAATGCTGGGGCTGGTTCAAGGATGTGCTTCATCTCCGCACTGCTTATTTCGGGTGCACAAACTCTTGATTGCATGCGTTAGAAAAAAATGGCGCCAGCTCTTTAGGATTTTTGGTAATCAGGCACAATCTGCTCATATGCATTCTTTATACGCTCGGTTTCTATAGAGTCCTGAATGGCTTGGTTCAGAGAGCTAAGATGAGCAGCTTTTGCTTTAGCAACCCGTTCCTTTTATTGAGATTTATGCAAGCAGTATTACTGGCGGTTTGTTTCTTATTTGGACGCTTGCTCTTTCTGCAGTGCCATTTTCTTCTTCTGGATTCTGGCTTACACATTTCCGTCCCACCACCATAGCAGTTGATGCTTGTGTCTTCATTATGCCCAATGTGTTTCTGGACCGATCCTCTGAAATCTACTGTCACTTGCTTAAGAACCCCTTTCATAATTGAATGAACCGTTCCTGGGGTTTCCACCTGATGTACGCAGTTTCTAAGAACTGGATTTGTTGTATTTGCTCTTTATTAAGTTGGAAGTCTATAATAATAGAAAGGCGGTGTAGAGCTGAATCGTCCCGTGATACCACTTCCACACATCGTTCGAAATGATTGATTAATGTAGCATCATTTCACTAATCGGTATTCATTTTAAGTTGTATATATGTCCTCCAATAGCATTTGTAGGTGTGTGATCCGCTTTTTAAAACATGTTGGCTTCTGCGACGTTGAGTTCTTCCGGACAGTGTAGAATTCTCTAGCTGTCATCACTCCTCAAGCAAAAACCATGTCATTTGTGCTACTTTTCGTATCCGTTGTACAGGCCTTCAACGTGGCAATTAAGACACCGCCAAGCAGGACATGTCAGAGCGGTTCCAATCCAGTGTTTGAAGTAGGAAATCAGTCTTTATATTATCACTGCAGCCGGTTTGTGAAGCATAGCAGGTACAAACGTTTCACATTCTTCGGACTAATCTGTTAACATCCACAATACTGTCTTTAGTCTGTCAGACTTCTATTATCGCTCAATGTGCTTTCAATGGCGATTCTGACGCCATTTTGGTTTGATGTGTGTTTATATTGAATCGTGTACGTACGGCAATAGGTCCTTTCATGCCAGTGTTTCACCCAGATTCAAGGTCAATTCTACAAGCCTTAAGAGCGGCATTTCACACTGAAAATGCGTATGTTGAATATTTAGCAATATTGTGCTATTTTTATGCATAACTACCCTAAATATATTGCAGTCCTTAAGCTTTGCTAAGTATTCAGTAGGCACTGTATGCTACTTTTTAGTATAACTATGCTAATTATTTGGCATAATTACTTATGCTCATACAATATTTACCTTAAGATGTGTGCACCTATGGCCGAATTCTGTCATAGAGCCAATTCCGCCTAGTGATAAAAAGCGTAGCCAAATCCGGCTTTTCATAAATAAAATAAATAGCTAAGCTGTGCTAGTATGTTTGTACGAGCTGAAAGTGGCTGTGTCTCAGGACGGATCCATATATCTCTTATAGCCTTGACGCACTACCGGAAAGATATTTATTTCGTTCAGTTAGCCAATTAATTGTGTGACAAAGGAAATATTTAGCTCTAGGGCCAAAAAACGCAAGATTAGTAGTACTTAAAGTAAGACACATAAACGCAGCTGAAATATATACGGAAATATCGATATTTTCAAATTTTTGTCTACACGCCTTTTAAAAGCCAACCTAATAGCTATATAAAATAAGCTCTTTCATGCATGAAAATCGGAATCATGTTTCAGGAATGTATGACCATATATATCACAAATTTCCATTTTTTCGTGATTTTTCATTGTCATCATTTCTGGCTTTTAGAGTAGATTTCGGCCTTTGTGACAATTTTTTTGCCTCGCGTTTACTGTAAGCCAATATATTTGTAGGGTCTGGCTCGGTCCAAAAATGTCACACTGGCTTATCGCGGTTAACCAAGGTTAACTTTAGAGCCGCAACAGACTGTGACAAAATCCGGCCCTGTCGCACACATCTTAAAGTAAATAGTGCGTGAGGGCTTAATATATTTAATATAAATTAAGCTTATTTTAAAGGATTATACTTTAAAACTTAAAATTTAAACATGATATATATTGCTAAATATTAAGTAGCTTTTAGCTTTGTTTTTGCTCCCTTTATTTGAAGTTTTTTCTGTCAGGGAAATATAGTCCTTAGTCCACAAGGCAATTGCTTCTGCGTATTCTATGCTAGCGCTTAGAATCCGATTGTCATCAGATATGCTTTTTCCACTTATACAGGTTAAAGATTAAAAAAAGAAAAGTTTGTGATATTTTGAACGAAACTTGATCCAGAGCGGGTTTCAACCGTTCGCCGAGGCAAAAATTTTGGCTCATACCCAGTTCAAATGAGGTTATCTGCTCTTTTAGGCAGTAGGTTTTTATAAAGACAAGCATGATGCACAGTTTTCCGCTTAATTTTCGACTGGAAAATAAGACATTGTTTTCCACAGAGAGTGATCTGTTTACACTGGTTCTGATTTATTCTATTATATACTGATTTAAATTTGCAAGATTTATGTTCGTTAAATTTCGGGGGTGTAATAAAAAACATTAACATCGGTGACAGCATAAACCTGGGCAACATTTTTACTAAAATTTCGGTGCTGAAGTAAAATATTTCGCAAATTTTGTTAAAATTTGCTTCAAAATCGTTTTTAATCTCCATCAAAAGCGATTTGACAATGTTTCTGACACGATTTTTAACCGTTTTTCTCTTGGCAAACTACCCTCTGGCAAAATCGGGAGTCTCTCCGCTTCGGAATAAAGTGGGCTCCGGGATCATGTTCCCTGGCAAAGTTTTCAGCGAATACAGCGCCTAGTGGAACACGAGAACAAAAATGTATCTTTTGTATTAGGACCAGACGGAGAACTTATGTCTCATAGGAAATCTCATGCCTACACTAATTTGTTATAGTATAAGATTTATTTTATCCGCACTTTTATTAATACTGTAACAGCCAAATTGTTCGCTTGTTGTGCAATCTTCGATAAGGCCATTGAGAAGAATAATAGCCCAGTTACGTGACAGCAAGCAGGAAACAAAAATTAAAAGCCAACTATTATGTATAATGTTTTACTGGGCTCAACGGTACCTCGCAAAGCTAGCGAATCATAACTTGTATTCAAACAGATTTCTCAAGATGAAGGTGCAAACGCAGCGTTTTACGATTTTCCGTGGACCTGATTTTGAATAGATTTGCGTCACTGCCGGCAAACCTGATTGGGACATGCCACACTTCGATAGATACTTACATACTATCAAACTTGCTTAGCTTTGCTTGTAGGCATCGGCCTCGGGTAGTTAATCGTTAGTTGGGTACCCAGTACCGGCACCTAACGCGACTAAACTACCTGGGTACACGATTAACTACCCGAGTACCCGGGTACCCGACACTAACTTAGTAAGCCGCAATATCTACTGAAAACTACGGTTCTTCATCGTTTAAATTAGGTACCCAAATATGTAATAGGTCTTACAGGTTGCGATGGCATAGAGCGAAATTGTTCGGTACTGCCTACCATATAGAACAACGTGCTGATATGCTCATGGTAGCCAAAAAATAGTGTGAAGGGTATGTGATCATATAAGAATACGAGTTCGAAATTAAAATACAAAAATAAAAGCTAATTTATTATAATTTCTGCGGATCCACGTTGAATTAGTTCCAGCGTCTTCCCAGGGGACACGACTCAGGATCTTTTGAGTAGCGGGAGTCCTCTCAAAAACAAAACTTAGAAGAGTGAAGTTGCGGTTATCACTGGAAGGTCTTGGTAAGGCTTGAAATGCAAGCTCCTCTTTCAAATGCCAAGTAACGCTTTCACAAGTTGTAGCGGAATCCGTTCACGGGTGCTATTACGTTAAACTGTGCGATTGGATGACAATTTCGAATAAAACAACCCCTGTCGTGACTTAAATGGCTAGTGGGTTTAAAAACTAGGGTAAAATGGCAACACGAAAACGCATATGGTTCGGCAACTCCAGTGATACCAGCCATCTTGAGGGTGACAAACTTCGAACAAAAATCAACCACTATCCGGTTGTTTGTGGTTCTTGCCAAAGGCAATGGCCAACGCTTGCAATGGGTACATCGTCTATCGGAATTGGAGACACAGTAGCTTCAACTTTTCCACAAAATGAATTTAACGAAACCAAAACAATTATATTCACACTACCGCGAACACGGCAGACGACCAGTTTTACCATTTACTTGTGGATAACGTGTCAAGTGGACAAACAGAAGTGCGCCGTCTTAATCTCGCAGACGGTGTGTTAAATATGGAACGAGGATGCGACATTCTGCGGAAAAACAATTCAATGTAGGGTGGATTAAGGTCAGAACGCTGCTCAAACCGGATTACGAAGATCTACTCTCGCGGTCCCTATTTAAACGGGATATCGATATCGTCTGGACATCGAAACATCGGCTACGAGGCAGTGGAATCAAAATAGGGTAAAAACTTTTGAACTGTACAGAGTCCATAATTAAGTTTGATTTTCCGAAAAAAGGGGGAAAAATTAACACTGTAAGTGTTTAAGATCCAAAGAGTACTACCAAGAGCGCATTAAAGAAAAGTATGACACTTCCCTGCACTTACATTTAGCCCGCGTTTGATGACGCGGGCGTTTTCGGCCTTAAACCCCGCCCAGTTCCTTGTGGGTGGAGGAGGGGGTAGCTCGGACACCCCCAGTTTTTTTGGGAGTCGGTTGGACCTCCTCACTAGCGATGACATGAAAAACGGGGAGCTAGCCTAGACTGTTCATTTGTCCCTAGAGTCAAAACGGACTCAAGTTATCTTAAATGCTCCAATAAAAAAATTAATAATAAAAATAAAAAACAAGTTTAACGTTTCACAGATGTTACATATGTTAGTTACACATTTACCTACAAGAGCTAAAATAAGTGCAAGCAGTTGCAGTACCGGATACCGAAAAGTTCGACTTTTCAACAAGAAACGTAGAATTCAGGCCTTACCCAGTATTTGAACGGTGGGATCCGTAGTACCAGCATACCCCCCCCCGCAATATTGTAGGCAGTAATAGTACATGTGGTTAACACTACTAACTCGGATAATCGCGTCAGAACTAAAATTCACAGCGGAAGTTGTTTTTAATACACACAAAAGCTTTTGTATCATTTTAATCACAGTCTTAAAAACAGTAAACATACTATAGTGACAGATAGCAAGTAAAACTCAAAGATGAAGATGGCTGAAAGGTTTTAGCTGTATTCATGTTGTGAAGCGATCTTGATATATTTATATTGCTCATAGAATTCCGCTACCGTAGGTTGCGAAACCGTATATTTTCGGCCATTTAGTTTGGTAAATAGGGTACAGTATGCCTGTGCAACTTTTAGAGTGCAACGTTCTCCAAACAAATATGTGATACGGTGATGTTTATACATGCTCAACATCCCATGTCCAGGTGAATTGCGAGTAATTCGGAGAGGAGTAGATCTTCGATTCTCCAGAAGGTGAACAGATCAGCCGGTGGCTGGGTAGTTGTCTGGGGAAAATTTTCGAAGCTTTTTGAAACTAAAGAAATTTTTTCTAAATTGTTCCAATTTTCTCCCGGTTGCTGTTTATATTACGTCATTTTTGCGAATTTCCCATGATTTTTGCCTTTATTTCCCGCAATTTTGAATTATTTTTCTAGATTTTTGTCAAAATTTTAGGCGCATCTTCGATACAGTGGCCTTCGGAGCCTGAAATGGGGATTAGACTACCTCCCAGGAACGGATGATCGGTGACACCTTAAAGGGAGGGGAAAGGGGTATACGGCCGTTAGGTAGATAATCCTGCTGTGCCCCTATGAGCTTGCATTGCGATGTAGGTTCACACATTTCTAAATTGCTTACGGCAATTTTCAACGCTTACTACCAACATTTTAGACGCGTAAATATTTTCCCAAAATCTTCGAAAATGTCAATCTTTATGCTAAGTTTTATTTCGAACATAGCTTATGTTGGAAGGTGGGCTACAATTCCAATAAAAGCATAGATGTTTAGGTACATACCTACAGATATGCCTAACAGGGCTGTTATAAAAATAGCATAAATAGAGTTTCCCAGAATATTCTTAAGCATCATTTGATGTATGGCTTATGTATTCAATACTTCCATGCTATTTGAGAAAATAACGGTACTAAAATGGTGTCCCAGACACCAATACTTAATTATTCATTTTTGCGGATACAAATATAAGAAGAATACATCTCGACACCATAAGCGGAAAAGCTTACAAGATTACAAGACATTACTTGACTATTATTACATAGCTAGGGCGAAACATTAAATCTAATTTTTTATTTATTTTGTGGCTCTTAGGTATTGTAAGAGGTTTACACGGCTACCAGTGGGGTTTCTAGTACAAACCCATCCAAAAAGCCCAAAAATTCCGAAAAACCCGGGATGGATCACTATTTCGTTGATTATATCTCTCCCTTCTGCGTTTGTGGATTCTGTTTGTTTTACTGTCGTGTTTTGATTGTTTTCGTGCTAATTTGCGTAATTAGCACTTGTTTTTCTGTTTAGCTAACTTAATGTTAGCACAATTTTGTTTGAAATTGTAATCTGCCTATTCCCCGGGGCCGTATCTGTTTGAAATTGTAATTTGCCTATTCCCCAGGGCCCGTATCAGCCAAAGTTCAGCGTAGAAAAACCTTACGCGAGAGGAAAATGCCAAATTTTCAAAAAATGAATTAAAGTTAAAAAATCCAGAGATATACATATATATGCAAACATGTAATTATATATTATCATTTCATACATTTGATGACTATTTGCCTCAAGAATACATAAGGACAATTGCCCTGGGTACAATGGTACGAAATTACATTAAAAAGGCTCGTAATTACGGTGACAATGATATACAAAAGCGTTACGTCATATTCGTCAAAGAGCAAAGGTTAATACTGTTGGTAAGCCAACAGGGATTCATCGAAACGTCCTCAGGCAAGGCTAGCAGCAAAAGGTGGGAAACGCAGCCCATTTTACTTCAATGTCGCAAGATGATTATCAATGATTCTGAAAAGACAGATCTTACATGCTGTGTCGGAGCTCAATCTTTTTCTGCGGCGGTGTAGCTTCGTGCTTACGCGACGCTCCGACCCCCAGCGACTACTATAATACACGAAAGAGAGAATTTAGGCCACCAATTAATACTACACCGACAGCTGGGGTGCCCGAATTCGTGGTCTGGCGTACCAGGGAAGTGGTGATCCTTAGTTTCTTTAATATTCCAACTTTGGTTGATTCACAGGCTAGCGGCTCAGCAATTTGATGCTATACCTTTAACCTTTATCACGCTCTTTTTATTACACCAACGACAGCCGATGACCGTGAACGTTTACTCACTAATTCAACGAAGTGCCGCTACCAACTTATATTGAAACGATTTAGCCAGCGACACTTGTGCGTATTTGATGTTAGCACTCAGCTCTGGACCAGTATTCCAACTAATCGTTTGACTACGACACTATATAAAAATCTCAAACTCAGGCGAAGCTCCGCGGCATTTCACAAATTTTAGGCACAACACATTCCGCACACTAGTACAAATGTTAACATAAATCGAGTAATTGCACAATGTCCGAATCTCAGATCGATAATACTTAATCAGTAATGAGCTCTCCCGTCCATCTGACGCTACTCTAGGCGTCAACACACGCTTACACCGTTTTATTCGCTACACACGTTTCGACTGAAACTCAGATACACGGAGAAGCATGCTCCGGCTTGGGACTACTGCTAATACAATAAGAATACTGACGGGCACGGGTTAAATGGTATTTCGACGCAATTACCGGCATTCTGCACACAACGTTAAATTAACAAATCCAACTCGAGCACTACTCGCAATAAACCGGTGAGGACATGTCTACACTATCCGATAACGAAACTCTATTCACCATCCAACTGGAGAATGAACCCAACATAATCTCTATACAAAGTTATAATCAAAATCCGAAAACACGATAAATGCAACGCATCTTGCAAACCACTACCTCCTACGTGAACTAAACGCCATTAACAACAAGTTAACTCTCACTACACGTCGATTCGGCTAGCTAGGTCACTAATTTCGAATTAAAAACAAAAATTAATAATTATCAACAATAATTATGAAGGCGTCCATATTCAAAAACCACTGCTCGCGAAATTAACTGAACACCATCATAGAATGACACGTAACACTAATACATGAAACCGTCCCTAAAAGTAGCTAAGTAATTATTTAAACTCAAACAACCAACATATCGTAATACATACTAATTCAAATTAAATTCACTATATCACATAAGTAACCGTTTATGCATATGAAATACGCCCAACCGGCGAAACAAACAATACTCCATAACATATTAAAATAACACGCGCTTGCCGCGAACATAATAATATATAATATATATTTATTATGAAATTTAGAAGAAATTTGAATGAGAAATTTAAAAGAAGAAAAGGGGTAGAAAGTTGGGGTGTGGTCTGAGAAAAGTAGAGAGAGGGGGGGATTGTGAAATTTTAATATGTTGAAGGGGGTAGGTAGGGCAGTTTGTATTATAATTTTGAGGAATGGGGGTTAAGATTTGATAAAATGGGAGATATTGGAAAAATGTAAAAAGTTGGAGAAAAATGGAAATTTTGGAAAATAGAAATTTATAGAAAATAGAAAGGTGGGAAAGGGGTGGAATAGATATATGAATAGGGGTGGTAAAGGAAAAAGGATATTAAAATTTGGGGGATAGGGGTTGAATTTTGAGGGAATGGGGGATGTTTGAAAAATGGAGAAAAAGGGAAGAAAAAGGATATTTTTGGAAAGGATAAATTTATAGGAAATAAGGAGAAGGAGGGGGGGTTAATATGTGGATGGGGGTAGTAATGTGAAAAAGATATGAAAATTTTAGAGAGATTGGTGGAGGTTTGAGTGAGAGGGAGGGGGGAGGTTTGAGTGAGAGGGAGGGGTTTGAATTTTCGTAGAAAAACGAGAAAAAGGAGAAAAATAGATTTTGGGTAGAATTTTGGTTTTAGAAGGAGAGCGTGGATGAGTAGGGGATATGGGTTGGGAAAAGTGATATTTAAAAGGAAAGAATAGGTTTTAAGAGTTTTTAAGTATAAAATTTGGGTTTTGGGGAAATTTATGGGTATGGGTGGATTTTGGGATTTATATAGATTGATTATATTTTATATATTTATACAAAATTACATAGCTAGTTTATATGTATATATAATATATATAATAGGATATATATATAAGTTTACGTACACATACGCTCATATGCCATGCCGAGGGCGACAGGGAATACCAGGGCGGCGTGGGGGCGGCCTTTATAGGAAAAGAAAAAGAAAAATTTTGTGTTGAAAAAGGCACCTGCCCCAACACCCCCTTAGTAAGCCCATGACGTCCCGGCATGGATAACAACAACCTGAAAATAACATAACAAGTAATAACAAATAATATGACAAGCAACATCAAATATATAAATGAAAGCTCCAATTGTTTGGAAACCCAACGCTATTATGGCAGTACACGTAACTATTACAATGAGCAAAAATCGAATGACAAGAATTATGACAAAACCAAAAATAAGTGAAAAATAAAAATAGAAAATTTTTTGAGTTTTATAAATTTTTATTGTTTTTTTGGATTTTTATAATTATTTAAATTTTTATGAAAGTTTTAAATTTTGTGAACGAAAAATAATACGGAATTATCCAAAGGCACAATATAAAACAAGTTATGCTGAAAACAAGTAATACAAATCAATACGGGCTATCCTCAATTTACCAAGTTTAACGAGTCCAGCTTGATTCGTCATAATATATTACCACAGTATATATTGTTATTGTTGACGAATAACGTAATTACCGCAGGCACATATCGTTCATTCATCCATGACGATGCGAAGAATTAATCGTCCCTACAAGTTCCTGTAACAAAATATACATACAAGAAAAATATAAGAAAAATACACAACAAATAGTATTAAACTTTACAATGTTCATTCCATATAATGTCAATATCCATAATGGTTGTTGCCATTGTTGTATTCGACCATGATGAGGCAAAATTAATCATTCTCCATCGCGACCATGGCGAAATATATAATGACGATAAGAGTTCCTGTAACCCAGGACCCACGGCGCTGCGTAACGTAAAATTGTTAACCAAAATGGTTGTTGTATTACCGAAGTACCCAATGAAAGAGTTCCTACCATTCAGGACTCTGCAATAGTTCCCATAACGTTCATTATCGTAATTGTTCGACATCGAATTCGCGACGTATTAGAAAATCAGTATTAAACGTTCGCGATAACCCAGAACATTAAACCATGACGACATAATTAATAAGGTTATACTGCTACTTTTTAGGGTTATCACTATTACTGTTTATTGTGGCGCCCAATTGACAAAAAATTAACGACAGTAAATATTGTTTTAGTTCCGACGTGGTTTTGGCAAATATAACGGCCAATCGCATTCCAGGGGCATAGGTAACGGTTGCCCTGGACAATCGTGACGTCGATCATACCATTGCGTAACAAATTGAAGTTCGTTCAAGAACGCAGCAGAAAATTGTTGTCGCGTTTGTCTCGAAACTTGGTTAACCAGCTGTTCTAATTGTTCGCGTTGCTCGAGTGCTGGTGCTCCATGTATTTGTTGGTCATTTAATTGACTTTCGAATTTGTCAATTTCGTCGCGTAGACGCTGATATTCCGCATTTGGAAAAACATAGTCACGAACTCGGGCTACTTGACTCGAGATACCCGATCGCGTATCGGCATATCGTCACATATCTCGTTGAACGTCACTTTCCCATTTACGGCGACTAAAGCCAATAAAGAACAGTTGCGGGAAATATTGTATCGCAATGCTGCGCCTTCGCCGCATTTCGTGAACGAATCCACGTACCGTATACGCTAACCGGCGTATGAAGAGATCGTACAGTTCTGGCGTAACAATAACATCCCATTGTTTTTGAAAAATGATATTACGGACGCGTTCTTCCCATTTGAAGAAAATGTCAATTAAATCTCGTTCAGTAACGTGACGTCCACGTTCACCAATTTGTTTGAATTCGCATTTTAATTCATCACGCAGATGTTGATACAGCTTGTTCATACGTTGTGGCATCGGATCATTGGACAGAGTTTGGTAAAACGTGAAGTAATGGTAAATCAACCGGTTACCAAACGGTGTAATACGACCGGTTCGTAGATCATTACCATTAAAATGTAGTGAAGTCATTTCCGTTCCACTCCGTCGTTCGCTCAGTAGCGCTATTTGACCGGCATCGCGTTGTGCTGACGCTGGTTGCACAGCCGGTGGCACTGCCGCTATAGCAGTCGCTCCTTGTTCCTCTGATGCTGTTGAAACTGGTTTCGTGGGCGTAACGGCCGAAGCTTCCTCAAAAATTTCCACATCACTAGCTTTTCGTTGTTTTTCAGTAGCCACCGTTAATGTGGATACGGCTGGCGTTGACGTAAAACACAGCGCAAAAGTTGCCGCCGCCGTTGACTGTTGCTCCGCATGAGAAACTACTTCCTGTCGCTGTCGTGGTCGTGGTTCCACAAACGATGAGGCACGTTGTTTACCTCGCTGTGGTCGCCTCGCTTCACGATCACTATCGCTAGATTCGCTAGTCACTTTTTCGTAGTCGTAGCGACGTTCAACGCGCGCTTGACGACTTGCAGTTCGTTGCGTTTTCTTCTTAGTTTGCGTTCCTCACGTTTTGCGTTCCGGCGACGCTCTCTCCCGTAATAGGAGTTTAAGTTCGGCATTCTGACGATGCACGTGGTTAAGTTCCATTTGCCGGGCTTCCAATTGAGCTCGGTAGCTTTCGTCCATTCGACGCAAATAATGCAACGCAGTATCAACTCGCGTATTTAATTGCATTTGTTGCATTAACAGCATACCATCCAATTGCACTGCTGATGGAGGTACGGCTTGTTGTAATTGTTCACGCACTTGTGCCAACTCCGTACCACGCATATTTCCCAGCTGCAATTCAATGTGCAACGAAGGCGAAATTTCCTGACCACTCGTCAAAACTGTAGTAGGCGGTTGTTCGGCAACAGCCGCAACCTGTTCTTTTTGTTGAACGTGCTCGTAGGCGACAGTAACTAGTTGATTAGTGAGCATGTCCATAGCACGCGGTCGTACTGGATTCACCACTGAAATAGGTTGTTGAAACGGCGCTTGAATAGTGTGCGACAATCGCATACGCGCCAACTGGGGAAGGCTAGGTGGAAACATAATACTAGCTCTCCATCGTCCCCTAACTGGTCGTACCGTCATCGGCACAATATCAGACATCGCGGGCTCTGCTTGAGCTACCGTTACTAAACTAGACGCGGTAGACACTGGTAAAGTTAAAGCACTCGATGATACTACCGTCGTCTCTGATTCAGTTCGTATCCGACTTAGTGTGGATTGATCCATTGATTCCTGAGCCGGTAATGTCACTGCGGACGAATCTACACTAACAATCCGTAAGGGAGTTTTCCTTTTACTAGCCGATTCAGTCACGGATTCCGGATCTACAGTAATCCCCATTAGGTTTGCTAGGCTTTCTTGCGCTGCTAAACCACCCATTTTCTGGCACTTTCGCTGGTTTTCGCGAGGAATCTGCTCATTTTCGACCCAAGCAGAATGATATTGGACAGGATCTACTGGACTAGCAGTGACCGTTACAGATCCTACTATACGCATTGAGTCGTCTGATGCAGGTTCCGGCGTACGAACCGCAGGCGGTGTTGTGGCAGCTGATGAGGCATTAGAAGCTGCATCTTCCTCTCGTAGTACCTGACGATCCAAACGTTGCAGTACAGCTGGGCGGGTGACAACACATGCACCGCCATAATGCTCATCATAAGCTATCATTATCCGTTCGCGAATTTCACGCACAGGCACTCCTTCGGTTTCCCACTGTATGGCTTGCTGGTTCATTTCTTCGTCGAACATATCCTCACGGCGTTCCTCTAACTCCGTCTCATCTCCAGGACCAGCGACGACATCTTGGTGTCTCTGTATACGTGAACGACGTCGACTACGCTTAGCTCGTCGTCGTTTTTCTGCTTCGTACCATGCGTTAAATTCGTCCATGCCATCCGGAAAATAATCGCGATTATAGCGCATTTCTGATTCCGGAATTTCATTAACTGGCGTATGATCCAGGTCAATAGCATCCAGACGCAGATTTTGGCCCAATTTAATTGCGCTGCCGTTGCTGCAAATAATCGATCAGTATCGCGATGTAGGTTTCCTCCAAGGTCAATTACAAAAGCAGCTTCACCATTGTCTTGATCGTTAATTTGATACAGGCTGCTATGCTCTTCGACATTCCATCGACCCTTGCGCCGCCAATACCCAGCGCATTGAGCCACTTTTTCAGCAATACTTTCTTGATAACCACGGCGATTTGATACGGCGTCAGGATTAACCCGCGCCGTTAAGCCACGCGCATCCGTTGTAAACGCTCGAAATATGCGCGGAAATTGTTCAATCAAATGCCATAAACGATTGACATCGTGACGTCCCATCGGTGGAGGCGTACCACGCCGATGTGCAATAAACAATGCTCCATCAATGAGCATGACATTATGGGCGCTATATCGGACAAACCGTCGATACTCTTCGAAATTCAGCACCCAATTTCCAGGACCTACTTGTCGCACACGAATTCCTCCTAATAGTGTTGTACCATACGGCGTCGGATCTTGTCGAATGCGTCCGGTAAATAGGAAGAAAAATCGTTGTAAACTATATCGACGACCTACAGCAGCTTGTAAATTTATGGAATTGGCATGTGGGAACGGCTGGTTGTATTGCAAATAACGCACGTTCCAAAATCCTTCATCATTGCTCATCGCCCACCATATTTTGAGTCTTGCTTCTGACGCAATACACGCGTATAATGCTGCAGGCATATCTGGACCAAGCGCCATCAAATCAAAAATGATGATGACTCCTTCGATCGTGGCGACTTGTAATGTAGCCGCTGCTGTACGTTGCCAACCTGCTGCATAAGCTAACCATTTTGGATCGACCCATAGTCGCGCATTACGTGGCAACCATCGCCAGCAGACGTCAAATGGATCCTTCTCATGCGTGTCTAAATATTTCTCCCACGCTTCACGAAACTGTTGCTGTTGACGATAGCTAATGTTTACACCCTCCATATCACACGCGATTAAATTGGTAGCTGAACGCTCGATAATGCCTACCGCTGACTCAATTTGGTCACGGTCGTCTACAACAACTACACTAGCGGGGTGCATCCACTCTCGACCCACCATTTCTAACCCACTGGTCCACGCATATAAATTCCATACTGGGTGGTTACGATGTTTCTACGGTGGACCTTGCTGTCCCTCTCACCAAGTTAACTGTTGGTCTATCCCGTTAAGCGAACGCTCGAGAGGGTTATCTCCCTGCTCAGACTCAAGGTCGTACAACCAATCAGACCCCTCTGAGGACCCAGTTTCATTACCTCTATCCCAATTCGAGTCCGCCATTCCCGCAACTATGGTGACGTTGTAATTGTCGATAACGTTGTAGAATATCCCGCTGAATAACGCAGAATATAACAATTGTGATTATTGTTATTGATTACACACAACGTATCGCTGTTTAAATATCAGTGGGTATATGACGATTGCCTGAAATCTAAAATGCAATAATTGTTTATAACAGTTTATAAAGCACACCATTCGAAAGCCACCATGTCGAATACGCCATGATTAACACTCCATCTACGTAGCGCGCACCTTCACTTCTCCATTTCTCCGATGAAATCCAAAAGTTCTCATTTGGATACACGCTGCGACAGATTTCCGCCGTGGATCGGCTCAACATTATAACGTCAATCCCAGAATTAGCACAACGATTACTGAAGCACGGTTACTACGCTATACTATTCATTGTTCATTGTTCTATAGCGCAAAAATAGAAAAAAAGTAAAAACAAATCAATTTACCCGTTCACGTGCACATGGCCACCATATCGGATCTTTTTAACGGGCCAGCACTGGCGACCAACCAGCTAACGAAAGCGTTACTTCACCGCTACCGAAGACTATACCACACGCGTCTTCCTGCTTGGGCATGTTTCATTCAACACCGAAAAATAGAAAAATAGAATAAGAAGCACCCATAATTAAATAACATTTATTGTTCACGTACATAATCGTTGTACACATGCTGGACAATACCATAATATCGTTTCCGGTTCCTTCTCCAATTTTACACACCTAAAATGATACCAATCGAGGCAATAATCGCATTCGATCCAATTGACATCATCTTCACCTACGCGGAGGTCTTCTTCGTAACTCTGCCCGCATTCTCCACAAAACCAATCGATTTCTTCGCTATCGATTTCGATCGCGCGTAAGCGTTGCTCGTATTCCAAATAATCGCGCGGCTCACCACCAAAATGTTTAAACAGACTTTTATTATAGACCTTACTTTTGCGTCGCGCATCACCTAACCGTATTACCTCCAAATTAGGACCTTGAACTCTGACTACTCGATATAGTCGCTCGAAATTTGGGTGAAATTTATTGGTCATCCTACGAGAATCGATTTTCTCCGGCCTTCGCATTAATACCACATCACCTGGCAAAAAGTCGCGAATGCGTACTCTTCGATCAAAATATCGCTTGTAGGCGTCTTGGGCCAAACGCACAGACTTACTAGCTTCTTTCCAAGTGCTAGTCAACGTATGCAATAGTTTTTGTACATGTTGGTCGATACTTCCACCTTCCGTTATAGCCACCAACGGGTTTTCTCCAGGTAAGTCGGGGTCACGACCATGCATCATAAAAAACGGGGTTTGACCCGTCGACACGTGTACCGTAGTTCGGTACGCAAACAGTGCGCTGTCGACATAAGTGTCCCAACTATGTGGTTCCAATTCAGTGAGTGGCTTTATCATAGCCATTAACGTTTGATTCCATCGTTCCACAAGACCATTACATTGGTGATGGTACGGTGTAGCATATACCGTTCGGCTTCGTAACCTGGCTGCTTCAGACGTAAAGGATGGTCCTTGATCAGACAAAATGATACGTGGAACACCATGTCTAGGTACTATCTTATTCAATAATAAGTCGACAATGGTCTTAGCAGTTTGGTCGGGTGTGGCAAAAGCTTCTGGCCACTTCGTGAAGTAGTCTATGAAATTCACAATATATTTGTTTCCAGAACGCGTTACTGGTAACGGACCTATCACATCTACGCCTACCATATGAAAGGGGGCCATCGTAGGAATTGGTTGTAACGGTCCACGTCGATTAGGACCAGGTTTAAATCGAGCACATGGTACACATGCGTTAATAAACGCTTCGAGATCTTTCTTCATTGTGACACAATAAAATTTCCGTGCGAGCTTAGCCAATGCTCGATTGTATCCTACATGACCTGCATATCGAGTCGTGTGAGCCTGTTCCATCACAACTACACGGAATTCTTCCGGTAGTACCAAACGAAATTCGCACGCTTCTGCGCGAACAGGTCTACGTTTCCGGCTCACGTAGTAGAAAACACCATGTCGGACATGGAATCTATCTTCTTGTAACAAGATCTGTCGTTGTAAGTCTTCCGCCAACTCGGGATCCAATTCTTGATCTTCAAGAAAACGAATCATTCCTCGTGTAAACGGATCCACGGATTGGGCTCGTCGGATTTCATCCGCTTCCCATGGCGGTTCAATCGCAAAATAGTCATTTAAATCACGTTCCACTATAGGAACATCTACCTGCATTCCGCTTGGACCAGGTTGTGGATTATTCGCCTCATTGTTTTCATCGGTCACTACGTTAGGACTTTGCGTAAATACGCCCACAATCTTTAAAAGATTCGATTCCCGTTTCACTAACGCTTCATTAAGATATTCTTTATCCAATTTCTGGTCTACTTCCGAATTATCAACCGATTCTCCATTCGGCGTAGATTTCAAAATCGGCGGACGTGACATCGCATCAGCATTAAGGTGCTGTCTGCCAGGTTTATACACCACTTCATAGTCGAATTCTTGGATCTTCGTTACGAAATAGACGTGGTGTTGACAAGTCGATAGAACGCGTTTTCATCAGAAGTTGTACTAAGGGAGCGTGATCCGTCACAATCGTGGTAAAACTACCCAACAAATATGGCCGAAATTGCACCATAGCTCGTACTACGGCCAAGCATTCTTTTTCAGTCACGCTATATCTTGTTTCAGCATCATGGAATTTTCGACCACCATAATGGATCACTCGTTCTTTTCCATCTTCACCACATTGTGTCAAAATAAACCCAACACCTTCGTTACTAGCGTCGGTGTACAACCTAAATGGTTTCACTGGATTCGGGTACGCTAAGATACGTGCCGTAGTCAGTGCAACCTTGAGTTTATCAAAGGCTATTTGGCACTGTTTCGTCCAGCGAGATTCTACCGAATTAAATTTACTCGGTCCTTTTGTCAATTCGTACAATGGAGCAGCGATGTGACTATAACCTTCTATAAATTGACGGTAATAACCGGTCAACCCTAAGAATGAACGTACTTCCGTAACGTTTTGGGGTCTTTCGCACTCCAATATCTTTTGGACTTTCGCTGGATCTGGTGCTATTCCATTTTCCGACACTACATGACCTAAGAATAATACCTCCCGTCGTACAAAGTCACATTTCTTGCCCTTAATTGATAAACCTGCATCACGTAGACGATTGAACACACATTGGATATCCCACAAGTGCTCTTCGAACGTTGGCGAGAACACGATGACATCGTCAATGTAGCACAGGCAAAATTCCAATAGATAGCCTGACGAGACGATTTGCATCATCCTTTGAAACGTAGCAGGCGCATTGGTCAAACCAAAGGGCATTACCTTAAATTCGAATAACCCTTCATGACAAATGAAAGCGGTCTTTTCCACATCTTCAGGCTCCATTTCGACCTGCCAATATCCAGATTTCAAATCCAATGTTGTGAAATATTTTGCACCTTTAAGGGCGTTTAACGAGTCATCAATTCGTGGAAGCGGAAAACTATCCTTCTTAGTCACATCGTTCAACATACTATAATCGATACAAAATCGCATATCTCCAGTCTTTTTCTTGACAAGGACAACAGGAGATGCCCAACGACTCATCGATGGTTGAATCGCATTATCATCCAGCATAGCCTGGACTTGTTTAGAGATTTCCTGACGATGCACGTAAGGTGCACGTCGCAATCGTTGTTGAATGGGTTTGGTATCCCCCGTGTCAATAGGGTGTCGGAAAACGTGCGTTCGACTAGGTGGTGCTGTGGAGCTTCCGAAGACATCGCTGTTGCGTTCTAACAACCGCGCTAACATTCGAACTTCGGTCTTAGTAGCAACCGCTTCCTTTAGGGACACACCCTCCGGTAATTCTACTTCTTTATCTAGCGTTATTTCCGCTGCTAACTCCCTATGTAAACATTTAGCCTCTTTCGCCCTAATCTGAATCTTATTGATAACGGCCTTAGAATAATCGACATCAGTCATCGCTGGACTTTTTCCGTCGACGTAACAGCAACGGTATCCACTATCTCAGTAACATGTGACATCACGTCATCAACTTTTACCCTATACGACTGCTGTTCTAAATTGGTAACTGGTACCCAAGCCATACCCTCTTGCACTTCAACTACCGCATTTGGACAAAGTATGGGTCGCTGAAATCTCATCTCTGTATCCGACTCTACCATAACACTTTGCCCATTGTAATTAGTCGTGTTGATGTTACAGGGTACTAACTTTGTACTTTCCGGTGGAATTTCGGTATCCACAGATACCCTGCAGACATGAAAAGCACCCACTGGAACTTCATTTAGTTTTCCGGACTTGACTATTTTTCCGGTACCAGTCTCCACAGACGTGGTTTCTTTACGTTGGACTAAAGACCATGACCGTACAAGTTTATCATTGACAAGGATTCGCATTTTCTGATAATCAATTACAGTTTGGAACTTCCGTAACATGTCATCGCCGATGACAATCGCAAATGGCATATCTGGTACCACGTGAATTTTCACGTACTGGGACTGCTCCCCGAAATGTACCAATGCTTCGAACCATCCCAAGGTCTTACTAGCTGGGGAACTATCAAAAGCAAATACCTAAATCATTTCGGAATTCAACTTATACCGATAAAAATTTTCCTCATAAACTTCTTGGAGCATGATCGTCATTTGAGCTCCAGTATCCACCAGTCCCCGTAATTTATACGAATCAATTTGCACGTCGACATAAAAACACGATTTGGTAGGACGAGCTAACATAGGACGCGCTATAGAAACCTGCATATCATTTTGCAGTTCCGAATTTTCTTCGAAGGTTCGTTCAGGAACTTTTTCTACCAGTACTTGATGACGCGAATTCTTGGGCAACACTACCCGTGATGGTGGATGCGAGATTTCAGACTCATCTACTTTTCTGTCCGACTTCAAATGAGAAATAATGTTCATCCGCCCGTCCATGCGACGCTCTACACCATTCATTTGGCGAACTAGTGTCTCCAAAGCTACAGATTGTACTGCTTTAGCTTCCGCCCTGGGTTTGGGGGGGGGATTTTTACGGCATTTTGGACAGGTTTGGACCGGAATTATCTCTATAGCCTAGTAGATACAGTTATTTTGCTATTTTGCGATGTTTGCGCGGGGGTAGGAGTTTGTAGCATTTTCCCCTTGACGGCTATCGGTATTAAAAAGGGGGTGAGATTCGTCACCTGACATTGTGTGGTCCGAGGTGTGGCCTGTAGTATGTCGGTGGGACGTTCAAGTTATCGCGCGTTCTTCTTTGCTCGATCAGCACTCGTGCCCCATATTTTGCGTTGCGGCTTGCCTCTTGCTCAGCTCCATCGCTCGGGTTTAAATACTTGAATATCAAACACGTAGCAAATAATGTTTATTATAAAACCGGATAAAATATTAAGGCACGACAATTCAGCTCTTAGTATATACCAGTAGGTGGTAAAAAGTTTTGGCTATCTGAGCAATGAAAGCCCGCCCGTAGATTACCATCCGCCGTACTATTCTTTAGTACCAATAATTTCCGATCACACTACTTAGAACACCGGTTACTTTTGTCTGATTCGGATATCGTCAATGCTTTAGCCACTGGCGCTTCGACGAATGTGTCCGTAAATCTATTAGCGTTAGGATTAAGTTCTACACTATTCTACTACGCCTCTCGTGAGGTTTATACGGCCGCCCCGAATGGTTGACGACGCACGTTTATGTAAGTACCTGATCCTAAGTCCTAGACTTACGCTAATACCGTCCTCAATTAGGGGTTAAGGTTGGAGCAAGCACCGGTTACATTTAGGTTAGCTGTTACTTTACTATGACTTGTGAGTTCATACAGTCGGCCCCTGAATGGCTGGCACGATTGCAATGTTAATTAATGCCTCAACCTGAGCCTTAGATTTAAGCTAATACAGGCCGGTTATATTATGTTTGTAGTCGCTCCCGAATGGCTCGCTGGCTAGTTATGTGAACTATATAGTAGCGGTCGACTACTATTTAGCTGGAAGTTTTGTTCAAACCCTATGCCCCCGAATGGCTGACCAATTGGCTGGTTGTTAGGTATAAAGTTCGGGAGATGTTGGTCGTTCAAATCCGTTCCCCTTATAAAGGGTGTTCTCAAGAATAACACTACTTGCTGAGTCGCGTCCGAATGGCTGAATGACCCAACAAGCAATGCTACTATCCATGGACCCGCCTGTTATACTCGCCCTGGCTTTCTCACTCGACACTTGGGGCCGAAATTCTTACGTATTATTAACTATTATATATAGTTAATACGGTGTGACTCCTAGTACCTAGATCTTATAGTTCCTGAGATTTTAATGAAAAAAATTAGTATTATGAAGATAAATAATATGATTCTAAAATACCTGTTTGAAGCAGTCCCTAACTACATACCACCTTTGCCGCCAATTCCGAAGGCACAATTCGAATTCCAATACAATACTTTAAATAGCAATAACTCTAAATTAGTCGTATTAGCTATTTAAACATTTCACTAGGCGCAATTCTTTGCGAGATCGTGATTCTAAGCGAGAAAAATCAATTAGAAATCATCAGGCGCTAAACTACACTCTTGGTAACAATATAAAAGAACTTGGTACGCATCCGACATAAAACGCATACATAATCCGGTCGCAGCTAGACTAACGAGATGACAAGAAGTACTAGCTATTTACCTCTACCGATAATATATTAAGCAAAAAAATTCACATCAGGTATATAATATATGTGATCATTGTGTTATTTCGACCACTTCCGTCAACGTAGCAATTCAACTCAACCGAAAATTAAACTAGAACTTTAAACGTAGGTTAGCTAAGCTTAAGAATGGATGAAAAAATATGCTAATTAGATTAAGTTAGTTTAAGATTTTATGAAATAATATTTTAGGAAAAGAAAGCTTTTACATTTTCCATTTTATCAAATCTTAACCCCCATTCCTCAAAATTATAATACAAACTCCCCTACCTACCCCCTTCAACATATTAAAATTTCACAATCCCCCTCTCTCTACTTTTCTCAAACCACACCCCAACTTTCTACCCCTTTTCTCCTTTTAAATTTCTCATTCAAATTTCTTCTAAATTTCATAATAAATATACATTATATATTATTATGTTCGCGGCAAGCGCGTGTTATTTTAATATGTTATGGAGTATTGTTTGTTTCGCCGGTTGGGCGTATTTCATATGCATAAACGGTTACTTGCGTGATATAGTGAATTTAACTTGAATTAGTATGTATTACGATATGATGGTTGTTGGTTTTTGAGTTTAAATAATTACTTAGCTACTTTTAGGGACGGTTTCATGTATTAGTGTTACGTGTCATTCTATGATGGTGTTCAGGTTAATTTCGCGAGCAGTGGTTTTTGAATATGGACGCCTTCATAATTATTGTTGATAATTGTGTCGCTGGCTAAATCGTTTCAATATAAGTTGGTAGTGGCACTTCGTTGAATTAGTGAGTAAACGTTTACGGTCATCGGCTGTCGTTGGTGTCATAAAAAGAGCGTGATAAAGGTTAAAGGTATAGCATCAAATTGCTGAGCCGCTAGCCTGTGAATCAACCAAAGTTGGAATATTAAAGAAACTAAGGATCACCACTTCCCTGGTACGCCAGACCACGAATTCGGGCACCCCAGCTGTCGGTGTAGTATTAATTGGTGGCCTAAATTCTCTCTTTCGTGTATTATAGTAGTCGCTGGGGGTTGGAGCGTCGCGTAAGCACGAAGCGACACCGCCGCAGAAAAAGATTGAGCTCCGACATGGTGGCCATGACGAGGCAAATGCCAATGCCGATTCTGTGAAGATCCAGTTAGTACGTTCGCCGGATTGGATTGGTCGGTGGTTAGTGGTGATATTTATTGACATTTTCTTAGCGTTATTTTTGCGCGTTACAGCACGAATTGGTGAGTGTCGTAGCTGTAAACGGTGTTTTGTTAACTTTACGAAATGGATGACACCGTTGCGTATCCGCCGCACGACGATACGACCCAGTGGTCTATAGGGATAGATAGCGCCAGTACGCCGTTGCCTACCGCTACTGATGACCCGACCACGTCCAGGAGTAATGCTACGTCAACTCCGCTGGAAGTGACTTTGCGTCGATTGGAGGTAAGTTTAGTAGATTCTAGTCGCAAATACGATGAGATTACTCACAAGCATGACAAAATAACCGACTTCGTAGGCGACTCTAGTCGTCAGTACGATAAGATGTTGGTAGACACCATGTAGCGCGAACGCAAATTCCAGAGTTTCGTGGTACGACAAAAGAATGATCTCCATGAGCAAATAGAACGACAACATAGTGATATACACGCACAAATGGATGAGATGCGGGGTAATCTTAACCAGTTGCGAGATCTAATAAGTATGGATCCGGCAGCGACTCCGACTTCTGATGTCGGAATAGACGATTCAGTTTATATGGATGCTACTGTGGTAGAAGCACAAACTAGACCAAAAGCAAGGTTTGATGTCGAGCCTACGGTTCCGTTCTTAGACATAAGTAGAGCTGCGCCATCACAAGTGTCGGTACCATTACCTGCAGTGTCAAGCTCGTATGACGCTACATTTGTCCCTAGTAGGGTTTCGTCAGCACCGGTTGTCGTGTCTACGAGTGTACATGTGTCAGCCCCAGTTATAACGGTTCCAGCTTCGGTAACTGTCGTCTCGGCCAGTGTTAGGACGGTACCAACTTGTACTACTTCGGCCGCGTGTACACATTGTTCGTGTACTCACGCTGTGGCGTCTGCCCCGGTGTCAGCGCCGGTGACGGCGGCTGTTCCTGCAATGCCACCTATTGTAGTTAATGTGCCACCCCCGAAAGAACCCGTTAACATCGAAAGGTATGATGGTACAACGGATTTTACAACGTATTTTCGTAGGTTAGAAACGGAGTTCGAATTAGCAGGTGTGGAAAACTCCAGTGATAAATTTCGTACGTTGCGTAAGAAATTAACGAATGCTGCCCGAAGTTTTATTGAGTTGTTAATGACTGGTCCAGAAGCACCGGAGACATATGAAGACCTAGTGCACGAGCTGCATGAACGATTTGCAGAAAGTAGAGAATTCGTAGATGAAGTTCAGCGGTTCCAACAAATGAGTCAAAAAAGTTCAGTAGCTGATTTCGCTGATGAGTTAGAATTACAGTGGCGCAAGCGAATTGTCCCGTTGGAACTTGGTGATAGACACGCCGCCAATTTATTGCGCAATACGTTTTTGCGGGGAATACGACGTCGATTACGTTCACGCCTGATCCATGGTGATCAATGGTTTTTTATGAGCTAAAACGTCGAGCGGTACAAATTGAGCGCACAGAAAAATTATTAGCAGGACCCGAGGACGATGGAACTTTGTCACGATCCACAAATAGATCGGTTCCTCAACGGTCTTGGAGACCGAGCCAAAATGCTAGTGCTAGTAATGGAACGATACCACGAAGGAATGATGGTCGGCAGGCTCCCATGCTCATGAGTAGCGGAAACCTAAGTAACGATGTGAGGAATACCCGCGTTAGGGAACGAACTTCTGCGTCCTCAGTTGTGTGTTATGACTGTGGTGCCACAGGGCATGTTCGCGCGCGATGTCCATATCGGGATGCACGTCCTCGTCAACACGAACGCTGTGTAGTGAGAGAAGCTATTTCGCGATCGTCGCCTGTGCAGCGCTTGTCAAATAATGCTGAATCCACAACGCCTAAAGAACTGTGGAAGTGTTTCGTATGTGGTAAACCGGGTCATTTTGCTTGATTGTCGTCAACGATCTGTGAATGTGGAAAAACAATTAACTGGA
>JASANE010018609.1:0-110402 GCA_030248225.1 Trileptium ribeirensis | reverse complement strand
ATTTGAAAAACAGTCGATTTGCTGATGCCGGTTGCAACAGCGCAGCGGCAAATTGACTTTGTCGGATCGTTGTCCAAGTCATAGGAAATATCAGCCTTTGTGGCATCACCCGCTGCTGTGGGTGGTCTACCTGTTCCGGAGCAAGTCAGCCACGGAACCTGTTGGATCTTTTATTAATTTTTAATTGAAGTCTTTTATTAATTGAAGCGATAGTTTATGACATGGTGGCTTTGAAGACGAATGCCGGGACCACTATCGCACAACTTCAATGATACTTTGGTCACTGGCTACTGTGTAACTCTAGTTATTCAATCAGACAAATTAAGCCAAGTATCAAATATTTTGTTACAAACTGCTGTTTATGTTCGGTTATAATGCCTGTAAGTATGAGGGTTGTAAGTATATTATGTCAGTCTTAGCAACAGTTTGAATTTGTGGCGTCACTTATGGGACACCCTGTATTTACAAAACATGTGACAATTGTGCTCTCTGCTCATACAAAAACGATAAGTCAAGTATGGCGTGCACCAGCATCAGTCCACTAAGACCTAATCAAGAAAACAAAGAACAACACGGTTCATATAAATGGTCTGCGGGGCCCCAGGTCCACCGTGGTGCGTATGCAACTGCGGTCGTTAAGACATAATAAAATTATATTACAGAATTAAAATTATACCTTTATGTATTTTATTCATGAATACAGTATGTAGTTACAAAACATGCGATAATTGTACCTTCTGGCTATGTGAACGCGATAATTCGGGTATGGATGGGCACCAGAGTTAGAGCTCTATAAGGCCTAATCAACGAAAGTAAAAAATTCGATTCATGTGAATTGCCTCGCAGATCCACAAACCTGTCCAAGTGCGCATAGGACTTAGATCGGGAATACAAAATACAAATTATATTACAAAAATATAAATATCTTTCTGCCTTTTAACTAAGAATACATGATTGTCCGATGCTGGCACAGCACAAAGATCAAGTAAAATCTATTGAATGTTGCCTGTTAAATAAGTAATCATGACAAGATCTGCCCGAGTACACCCAAATTTGAACAGAGCAGGAGGAGCGTGAAGAGAAGCAACAACAATATTACTAACACACGAGACATTTTATTTTCATCAACACAAGGTAGGCACACCCTAATAGTTTGCCCTGATCACACTCCATCGGCTTTCGGACGTTGTGGCGATTACAACATAATTTTACGATTGAGTTTACAACTTATTTGAAAGAAGAAACTGCGGGTTGTTTCAGAATATATCTGGAGCAAGGTCAGGAAAACGCATCTTGGGAGTGCGGGCAACTTCAAGTAAAACACATCTGGGCAAACTGTTGTAAAATACGTTATAAGACTTTATTTCTGTAATAAAGCTCATTTTAGAAATAAGAAGTAAAATTTACGTACTTAAAAAGCATTATTCGCGCTTATTTTCTGATGGTGGAGGGATAGAATCAAGCACGTGCAAGTACAACTCAGTTTGTAGAACAAAACGCGTGAATCACCCTTTAGTCCAGATGATAGCGAAATTAGGGTCTCTGCCCAGATGATATCGAAATGTATTTTAATGCGAATCATACAGATGAAGAAAATTAAAATAACCTTGCAGGAGCAGCTTAATTGCATAGCTATGCATAAAATAGGAAGCACAACTTTCATTATCTATGTTGGGGGTTTCCCAGAATACACACAGGGTTTTTTGGGGCTAAACTCCCAAATACTTTAAAAAATAAACAGAGCTCCCTTTCAAAACCAAACAATCGGATTTTTCACATCCTTACTTATTATATGGTCCCTACCCTGTATTTCAATTCAATTCAATTATTTTATTTAGCAAACTTAAGTAAATATTCAACAGTGAAATTCACAACCAATACAGAAGCAAAATAATAACATAGCTAGTGCAACATCAAAATATTAAACCTAAAATTACATAGCTAGTGAGAAATCCAGAAATTTAACAAAATGTGAAGTAGTCAGATCGACAGGATATAGTAAAATATAATGCCACATTTGAAATCAACATGAAAAGTTATCCTATTTGGGTTGTTATCGTAAAATTTTAGAGAATATATGAACAAAATGAGTCATTTTAGAAAATGTTCAGACCGAGGTAGGTTGTGAATATTAATCCACTAAGTATTTTTAACATAATAACGGTTTGTTAAAAAGGATCTAGAAGAGGTAAACCCACTCACGCAGTCCTAGAAAGCGATCGTATTGTAAAAAATTATGCAAGTTAACTTTCTCCAATCTAGACTGAAATAACTTAGGATTAGCAGCTCGAACCAATGGTTTGTCTCCTACAAACTCATGTAAACTATTCCAAATGAAAGGAACCCGGTGAAAAAAATGAGGAGCAATCCGAAGGGAATGTTCACGTGTTGGTAAATGGCATATATTAAAAAACAGCTCACGTGGTATATCAATATCGTTGTGAACAATATCTTAACAGAGTGTAACATCACAATAAAGCCGACGTAATTCAAGCGGATTAAGCTTGAAAAACAACAAACATTCAGGATATGACAACATAGCAGGGCGGTGTAAACGGGCAAGCAAACGGCGAGTAAAGTAACGCTGAACACGTTCAATTTTATCTACGAGTGCTAAGGAATATTGGGACCAAACTGCAGAACAGTACTCTAGTATAGGTGGAACGAACCTCTTGTAAGCACGAATAAAACTAGCTTTATCACTAGAGATAAAACAAAGGAAAAGCATATTGATAACTTTAGAGGCTGTACAGTATGTTACGTCGCAGTGTTCGTTAAAGTTTGGCCAACTTTAAATTAGATTGTGTTACAACTCCCAAATCAAGTATTGAAGACTTAGTCACCATAAAATTACCCTCAATAGAGCATTCGAAGGGGTTGTTTTGGGCGACCGAGATGAAGGCAAAACGTTTTAGGAAAAAGTTTATTGGTTTTGCCAAGCATCGGACCATGATTTAATAGCATTGAGAGCAAATTGAAGCTCAAATCTCCGAATTTATTATTAACACCACAATACATTCTTAAATGATCAGCGAATAATTTGCAAGAAACACATTCAGGCATAATATAGCAAACATCGTTTATATAGTAGACAAATAACAGGGGACCAAGAATTATTCCTTGAGGAACACCTGAGGTGACATTATAATACCTAGAAAAACTTTACTGTTAAGAGGTAACAAGTTTTAATCACGTAGTGACGAGGATATCTGGAGATCGAACATTAGTGTGGTGAAACTAAATACATTGGAAATAGTCAAATATTCGGAAGTCATAAGACAAGGTGTGTAAATAGTGGCGTTACGCGGAACCGAACCGTATGAACTGTCGCGTGATTTACTAACTTTGAATAAAACTTATAACTTCGGCTGGTTTGACTCCATATCGAAACAAGTACAGGGCAACTCGAGTAGTGACGCCGCAGCGCCTTAGGAAATAAAATACGGTAACCGAATAACGCTCGCCAAGCAACGATCAATAATCCCCACCGGCATACTACTGGCCATGCGTACAGACCACACATCTTCGTGTGACGAATCCCGTCCCAATTTAATAATCTGATAGCCGCCATAATAAGAAATTATAGTACAAACCCACACCTATTAAAACTCAACAAAATAACATGGTAAATCTAGGATCTAGATGGTAAATCATTGTAGTCTCGTAAATCTTGGATGTTATTGATTTTCTTGATTTTACCTGATTTACATATTTTGGCGTCAAAACCTTAGTTAGCTAACATAAGCTTTAGTTGGAGTTCTTTCAATTCCTGGTCGTTATTGTCGCAGCCTATGCAAGTGTTTACCAACGTATTATTTGTTTTAATATTAAAAATATTGTACGGTTTATATAGCTACCACTAATTGTGGTAGCCAAATCGTTTGCTTACGTCAGCGTTATTGTTGTGGTCTGGGAATCGGCGCCGATGCATAAACTAAGTTTTAGAATTGTTTTTGTAGTTTTTGACAGCTTATGGCTCATTAGCATAGTAGGTACTGACGCAAAAAGAACTGTGTAATTATTCGAAGGTGAAGGTGTTTTGTGATCTTTGTCTAAAAATTGACGATTTTCGTTAAAGAACGGTACTCTAATTGTACTAAAGGCTTCCAC
This sequence comes from Trileptium ribeirensis, assembly GCA_030248225.1. NCBI lineage: Eukaryota > Metazoa > Nematoda > Enoplea > Enoplida > Thoracostomopsidae > Trileptium > Trileptium ribeirensis. Next base: position 106,292 of record JASANE010018609.1, on the reverse strand, counting down.
ACATAGGTATCGCAATACTAAAGTAATAACACCTAATACTAAATTAATAATAACTTCCAAACAAAATACCTAAAAGAATTAAGCCGTAAGCTGGTCTAAGTATCGCGATTTGCATTCCGGCCGAGTATGTCGAAGCTCCATAGATTTCTGCGGCAGTGTAGTTCCGTGCTTACGCGACGCTCCGACCCCAGTGATTACTGTAACACACAAAAATGAACACTCGATTACAATTTTGGCCACCAAACAACTTTATACGGTAGTAGCTGGGGTGCGCGAGATCGTGGTTTGGTGTGCTAGCAAGTGGTGATAATTAGATTTCCTAACTTTCCGATTCGGGCACTGACCCTATAGAGACAGCAGCTTGGCGAATTAGTAATCACGTTTTATTACGCTCTCTTTCAAGGACACCAACAAAAGCCGATTAGTTCTGAAGAGTTTAATTAATTTGTCGAAGCACCAAATCTCTGAGTTGGGTCTAGAACGCTCTCAGTACTAGCTACTCACCATAAGTTTATAAACGGCACTCTATGATCGACCGGTGACTGTGCAGAGAAGAGTCGAATAAATTTAATATTCCACTCCATAATGGCACTATATGGTAATCACATTTATAGTGCTCATATAATCCACTCTAGTATATGTCAAAGCGACGAGCGATAAGAAATGACAAAACGAAACGAAACCCTTTTATATAATCTTTAAATAAAAAATATTGCAGCCCGACGGTGGCAGTAAAAGAATGCCTTAATCTCCCGATTATTACTTCAATAAATTTCACGATAATTTAATCGCTGTCAACACGACAGAACTATATTACCGTAAGTTTCGGCACGTTTCCCTTTTACTTATTCACTAATATTCATGTAATCGACAATGCCACCCGATTAATTCTGACCAATGCCATAAATAGTAATAAACAGTTAGCTGACCGAGGATAGACGCTGACGCATGTAACTAATAGGATAGGATTTGATTCAGTCCAGTTTAATTTGTTTGGTCTCCAATTGTTCTGTGAACTGTGGCGTCTGTCCATCAACGGTGATACGAGTCATATTACGCATTGTGGTTATGATAATCCGCGCGCAGCTTACTCTTTGATTAGCAATCTACTCATGGAATCCGTACTGGAGAAGGACCTAGGTGTTGTGCGTAATAGTCTGAAATTTTCTGCTCACCGTAACGCTGTTGCTGCTACTTATCGACACGATACGTCCAACGATTCAGCATTGGTCGAAGCACATTTGGTCGCAGCTGTATCGTTCGTTGATTCGCCCGCATGTCGAATATGCTGTGATCGAATGGTGTCCTTATCTCGAGCGCGATATCACAACAATTGAACGCGTGCAGCGCCACGCAACTAAGCTCCGTCCGGGATATCCGATGTTGGAACTATGAAGATAGGCTGCCATGCTTGGGACTACAATCTTTCGCCACTCGTCGAATTCGCAGTGATGTTATTCTGCTGTATAAAATGACTCACGGTTCTGCCAATTTGGTTGTCTCAAAATTTATGATGTGTCGAGGCTTAACCCAGGCCTAGGGTCCGACGCAACAAATTTAGTCCCGGGCCGGGGCAGCGTCGAAGCACCGGCCCCGCCCCGGTAAAAGTAAAATTTAGGTGCTGGGACCTGGGCTACTGTTTCGAAAAAATATTTTTGGTACCAAATTAGTAGAACAGATAAACAATCTGGAGTTTTAGCAGAAAACATAATGCTTGCTACTAACTAGGACAATGCAAATTCCACAGCGCCGTCCTGAAAATCTGAGATTTAGGAATAATCTAATAAACGTAAAGTTATTAAACTAAAATGTTGTAATATTTGTGTTGAGTTTTTATATTTCAACAAGATTACTACGTATACGTACAAACTTCGGGTATTGGTTTTTAAGAATAGTTATTAAACAATGATTTGGTTTTTGGTGTATTTGCATACGTGCCAGCGGGGTAGAACACCCCACGAGGGGTAACCCCGGTAGCCGGCGAAATTTTTCTAGGGGGAGGTCGGTACGGTAGTGAGGACCTTTTTTTGGTCGCCGGCGTCAAATTTTCGCCTATGAGTTCGCCTAACTCTTCGGGGGTGGGATCAAGGTTTCCAGGGGGATTTTACTCCCTCTCACCCCCTGTCGGGGTGTATGCATGTATATGTATACATGCTCTATATGCGCTCGAAGATCGTCACATTGTACTTTTCGGCCAGCTTCGGTCCCGGCTCCGGCCCCGGTAGGCTAGCCCCGGTCCTGGCTCCGGTAGAATTCTTGCCCCAGTACAATACTACTCAAAATTATTTACAACCGGATGTCCTCCAACCAGATGGCACTATCTGAAGTTCCAGACTATCGACATACCTCGTCTTGATGTTTGTCGTCATTTCTTCTCTCACAGAACTGTGTGATTCCGTGACAGTCTGCCTTCCACTGTTGTGAATGCACACCATCCTTGTCATCGTTCAAGCAAAGGCTCCATGCTGCCCAGTCTCAAATTGTAATCACTGACATATTTGTTTTTTCAATCTCTTTGGTCTCGTTTTCACGAGGCTTAATCCTCTTCAACGAAAACTGGTCATTTACGAAGAAATAAAACGATAGAATGTCGATACTGCGATCTCGAAACGAACAGCACCTTGGAAACGAATAGTACAACAACAACAAAGATACAACAATATCTCAAAACAGTGTAGAATAGTTGGACTTGGCGTCAAGCGGTAAATCTTTATGACCAATTTGAAAATTAGCTAAGTCGTCTATTTCCAACTCCAAAACAGCACCATATAATCATAATTCAAATCCAATGTCATCATCGAACGAGTTCAACATCTAGTAATAATATGCAACGCTAATAGCGACTGTTTTACCCCGTACCACATAATTTGTATATATAAAGGATAATATATACAGAGGTATATTTAGTATAAAGTATAATTTTAAGGTATATTTACTTGAAATTTGAAGAAGGGGAAACTTAGAAGAAATGGGGTTGGAAGAGGAGTTTGGTGTTAGAGAAAGTAAGAAGAGATTGAAGATGAAATTTTAAGATGTTGTGAGGCGTAGGTAGGGAAGTTTGAATTATAAATTTGAGGAGTGAGAATTAAGTTTTGGATAAATGGGAGGTGTTTGAAAAAAATGGGAAATAGAGAAAATGGGAATTTTTATAGAATGTAAAGTATATACGAAATAGGAAGAGGGGAAAGGGGCGGGTCAAATATATCAATATATAGGATTATATGAAAAATATGTGAAAATTTGAATTATATTGGTTTGGTTGTGGGCGAGAGGGGGTAATTTGTATTTTGATTGAAAAAGTGGAAATGGAGAAAAAGTAGAATTTTGTGTAATTTAGGTTTTAATGAAGAAGGGTAAGTAAATAGGAACAGGGCTTAGGGAAAGTGGTATTTGAAAGAAAAAGTTGATTTTAAAAGGTTTTTAAGCGAAAAAGTGAGGTTTTCAAACATGGAAACATTTAAAGAAAATTTAGAAAATATATGAATTGTAATATATTTTATATATTTATTTAAATACATAGCTAGTCACACATTTATAGCACAAGTTATATAAAAACCTTAACACAAATATGTCACTTATATGCCATGCCAAGGATGACAAAGGAGTCCTATGGCGGGAAGAAAAACAAAAACTAAAAAAATAAGTTATAACAAAAACTGAAAAATTTAAGTGAAAGATAAGTGTTGAAAAAGGCATTCGCCGCGACAGGGTGTGATCGCTTTAATATAACTATTAGTCTAAATTACTGAAAAGGTTAAGGTATTGAGATAAATCGCTGGTGCATTCCCGTCGTGTGTAACCCTGCGAACCTCATAAGAGGAACGGATACGGAACTATTTAGCAATAAATCTAACGCCGAGGATAATATACTTAAATAATCACAGTTCGCATTCCGGTTGGGTGTAACTCTACCAACCTCATAAGAGGAATATTAGAGTACGTGATAGCCTAACGTTAACGCTACTAAAGAACAGGAAAAACCAGTGTTAGGGTATCCCAGGCTACAAGGGGGATTCCCGGGCCAGACTTGCCCAACCACCCTAAAATAAACTAAAAACCGAACCCAAAACCAAAATTTAACTTTTTCACCATTTTAATTTTAATATGGTCCCCATCATACCAAATCCTAAAATCCCAAATTTATTGAATTTGTTGTTTTCATTTGTCCTAATTTGCATAAACTTTTTTAGTCTGTTGTATCAGCTAACATCTAGTTAGCTTCAGTTTTTGTTTTTCAGTCGGTCGTTGAGATCGGAGTTGGGAAGTGTTGACTATGAATTAATTGTTCTTATTTTAGTTTTATACGAAGGTTACCTAGCCACTACTTCATAGTAGTCATTCTCGTTTTTTATGTCAGCATAGTGTTGGTTGTACTGGGTATCGGCGCGAATGTTATTAGCTTAATGCTGGAGTTAATTCTGATGAGTTGCTGAGGTTTATGGTTTATTAGATGACATGATTACTAGAGGCGCAACAGAAGTGCGCTCTCGTTTCTAATTTTGGACTTTCATCAGGAAATGGGTCTAGTACAATTATCGTGTCAGGTCGCTGTCAGAAACTGGCTAAATAACTGAATACAAATAAGTATTTTTAATAAAACGAGTAATGTATACGAGTTAATCTTAATAATATTAAATTCTGAAATAAAACCGTAGGCTAAATAGTACTAAGAGTGGTACCGTATTAAGTATGGCAAATTAGTAGTAGTTCATACTATCGGCCCAAAGTGTCGAGTGAGCAATTCCAGGGCGAGTAGAAATAAGTGGGTTCAGTGGGTAGTAGCACGACTGTTGAGTTCAGGATCTCTGCCTGAAAAACAATAGGAAGGCTGCCAAAGGTATTGCCTCATTACTCTGCCTGTTATGTAAATGCCTGCACCACAGCTCCATGGTACCATCATCAATGGCAGTGCCATTTGTATACTAGATAAAATCCAAATCATCTTCCCTAACGTCAGTCCAATCCATAAAATTCCAATTCTGATTATGTCTTATAAACCTGACAATATCACAATAGAAATTCAATAATCCTCCAATGACTTTTACTAGCATTTTCTTATGAGCATGGGAGCCCAATGCCTCATTACCTCTCCATAGACCTATATTTTAAAGCCTAAAATATTCTATTGCCACAATTTCCTTGATAAAATTGTCAATGGGTGGTGTACCTAAAATTGTCTCAGCGGCGCGCACCAGTGATAATGCAACAAGCTAAAGCATGAACTCTTACTAATATTGTACTGTAATTAATTCAATCCCGTGCCGTAAACATACCACTCTTATATGGTGTGGCTGGTTGTCCATTCCCGTGGTAATCCTTCAGACAGCATGGGGTTCATGACTTCTGTGAGGGCATTGACCCCACCTTCTGCTATGACCTTCGTGGACAGACTAGTTTTCCCTCTTTTCATAGCTTCCAGTGCCTGTTTGACTTCTGTTGGAAGCCATAATTGGTCCTTCTGTTGGCACTGTATGGTCCAGCTCAAGCGGCCTTTGCACGTTTAATAGATGCTCTGCGTATTTCCGCCAACACGCAGCCACTTTGGCGTCATCCACCAAGATGGTTCCATCGGCGTCTTTTATAATTCTAGATCCGGTTATGTCCTTATGGTTCCTTCTCACTTCCTCGCAACTTTGTGCATCCTCTGTTGGGTAGCCTCCGTGGTAACGCCGTCGTACCAGCTATGGTAGTACGCATCCTACGCTTTCGCCACTGCGATTTTAGCAGCCTTCGCTTCTCAACATACGCGTTCCGGGTCGATTGTGTACATTCACGGTGACAGCTGCGGTAAGCAGCTTTCTTGGCTTCTATGACTATTTGGACAGCCATATTCCACTACCTGGTTTCCTTTCTCTGCCCGCGCCCGCCTTCGAAACGACGCAGACCCTCGTCGCTAACTCCATTATACTTTCTGAGTAGGACTGTCATGATGTGGCCTTGATGCGGGATACTTGTTGGGTGAATCTTTGTATTGTCGCTGCTTCATTCAATTTCCACATCCTCAGTCTTGCTGGCTTTTCTTGTCGCATCCTTTTTTCCTTCTTTTCAAAGATAATGTCCATGAGCAGAAGCCTGTGCTGGAACAAATATGCTTCCCCGGGAACTAGTTTGCAGACCAGCGCGGGTCTTGCATTTCGCCGCCTCAAGAAGGAATCAATTTGAGTTGAGGTCCCGCCACTGTTGTAGTTTACCAGCTTTTCGTGATTCTTTTAGAATTCTGTGTTTACCACTCGTAGTTCGTTTGCCATGCAGAATTGTAGTAATCGGTTCCCTTCGGCATTTGCCGTGCTTATGCCGTACGGTCATCTCACATGTTCCCAGTTTTCCGTTGATGTACCAATATGAGCGTTCATATTGCCACTGATTATCAGCACCTCGTCTGCCGGTTTGAGACCTGAAGTGTCATGAAGGCAGCCGTAGAAATCAGCTTTTTCTTGATCGGACCGTCCAGATTGAGGGGCATACAACCAGGGGCGTAACTAGAATTTAGAAAAAGAGGGTGTCTAGTTCTATAATAAATGGCAAAAAGCAGGGGGTCTAGGGGGTTCCTGGTATATACTGTATGCCTGCTATCGGGCACAAAAATATACACACAAGAACTTGCATCAGGGACTGAAGAAATTTTGAAAAAATTCGAAGATGATACAGAGCGAAGAAATTTAGTTTCTCGCCGGTGACTTGTTAGTAAGATAATGTGATTTTATCTTCTGTGCGGGCTATCTCGGGTTTATTATAAAAAAGAAAAATAATCAATTCGAAAAGGGGGTCCCTTTTTCGCCCCAGTTACGCCTTTGCATACAACGATAGTACGTTTCAAATATCACCTGCGATCACTAGTTTTAGGCACGTGCTTCAGTCGTTCACTCGTTTAATGTTCAATACGTTCAATACGTTTTTTACGTGGCGCTCTTTGACTATAAATCCGAGATCGGCGTCTCCGTTGCTGTTTCCGGACTACCAAATTTATATCTTTCCGCTCCACATCCATACATTCTAGTGCCCGTGCCTTTATGCGGCACCTCTTGTAAGGCAAATACGTCAACTTTTCTTCTGAAAAGCATTTCATACAGTTCCCTAATTCTACCTTTCGTTGTTCCGACGTTGACAGTCGCGAACCGATATGTATCGTGTGGTTTGGAAGGAGTAGTATCCACACGCCGCCACCCTGCCGGACGACGTTTCTACCCGTTTCTAACGACGATTCTTCATGATTGAGTTACTAGTTAATAAATTAATATGTGGTATTACCGATACGGAGGTACTTGCGTAACTTAAAAAGTGTTACTACTTATGCGCGGACGGTTGCCATAGCCGACTAAAATCGAATCAGTGTGCTGAAACATGCGGTGACATTGAACCCCACATAGCACGGTGTTGGCGAGTTGAGAACAAAAATTATATGAGTGAGTGACATACTTAAAATAATTAACGAAATAATGTGGCCCCACACCTCGGAAAATAATTTGGATTGGCACCACAACTCATATGTATTGAGTCTTCGGCGTGTGATGGAATTTACGGTCACAGCGGCACTGTATAGAATCCTGGTGGAACATTAGTATAATTGCTTAATTTGTTTTATAATAAAATCATCAACTTTAGTCTTTGGTGTTGGCTTTGGGAGCGCGAGTGCAACAGAGGCTTAGGGTATCAGTATAACAACCAGTGTTTAGGTGTAGCGATTGTTAGAAGCAGTTTGCTGAAGTTACGATTTCTGGGCTAATGGCGGAACTATAGATAATCTATAGATAATCCGCCACAGGTTCGCTCGATGAGATGCAATCTTCAGCGAGTTCTTTGCATACCAACTGGAGACGCAAACGTCTTCTGCTATCGACGTAAACTATCTATTAATAATTTCACTATTTACGATAGCGCAACGAAAGGAGATTACTTCTATCTTGACAATGAAACTGCAGGGCGGAGAGGCGGTAATGAAATAGGAAGTTGCTTGCTGCTGTTTATCAATAACGAATTGGGATTGTGCGTTCGGAAGCTATCTATTTTTGACATCTCGTCTTTCACCAAGGCCTATCACTGGCCTCTTTATAGAGTTGCTATTTTCGACAGCTACACCGGCTCAGGAACAGATTCAGCCGCAATCTCGGCCTATGGACGAAATGGTTCATCTTATGAATCCAATGGGTATAGAACCAACTGCCGATACATAAAAGACAGCGGTCAACGTTTTGTAGGGATGCCGTCGAACAGGTACGGCAACAAAGTAACGATATGAGCGGTTTGGTGTCTATTTGTAGTTACTGGGAACGACTAGACTGTATTAAAGACACACAATGAGTCAACAGTTCAACGTAACGTCAAACGTAGATTCGCCAGCAATCATCACTAATAACTCACAAGCGAGGTTGAAAATGAGCGAGCGTGGTTTCATCGAGTGGTCATTTTATGTAACCATATATTTAACAGACTTTGTGCTTGCTGTATATATATATACTAAAATAAAACCATTGTAACCCTGATCCCGTGGTAAACTCTAAAACCCTTAAGCCACCGAAAACAACTCAAAACGAGCAAAGTATTCGTGCTAATCTCTAAATACCCAGCATGGCGATCGGGTTCACGGACCCTGAACCCGATGAAAAAAATCTGAAAAGGCAGGAAAAATTCATGCTGGAACCTATTCAGTATAACCAAAGCATCGAACTCAGCGTAGGTACCGAAAAACTTGTATACGTCATTCTTGGTGCCCTGCATGCAATATATAACCAAAAAATGAAAACTCGCTTCATTTTGGAAATCGGCTTCGTCGACCGCAAAACTCCTGAAACCCCACGAAAAGGTATAATATAGTCACGTTGGGCTCTAGATAGCAAAACCATCGTATCAAGGGTGCTTGATAACGTAATAGGCAGTCATTGTAAGATAAAAACTCGCAATAACATATCGAAAATTTAAATATCGCTTTTTTTGACAATGGGTTGATGAACCATATTGGGCCCCACAGCGGCGCAGAGAGTGACTTCACAATAAAGTCGTGATCTTATTAAATTTTCAGCGCCCAAAGGTCGAAGTGTAGATTTAGATGAGATGATCCTGCATGGTGCATAGGCTTTACATTGACATGATCATGGATAATAAACGAGCAATCACAAGTATAAGTGACTATGCGTATTTCAAATAAAAATCATGAGTAATAAACTTGATCAAAATTTTTTCGAGCACCTGCCTTAATTAGCATCCGAATGTAAGCCGGCATGACTTGCGATAAAGCTGGCACCGCTATTTTTATAGCGAAGCTAAAGTCGGGAATATACTTCGAAAAATCCGTTTCATAGTATTAAGGGACGATAGATTTATGGCAACATATTTCCATGATTTCATATGAATACTTGATCATGAAAATTTGAAAGTAACTGTTGGATCACTATTGTGAACCCGATTTGCGCCTGCAAAGAGGAATTGCCCAAAAATCTGAAAAACTCGGTTGAGCATACGGGCATGATGAATTTTTGCAAATGCACCGTAACATAAAAATTCTGCCGGGGCCGGGAAAATATATCGAAGCTAAGGTGCATGCAAATGGATAATATTGCGATGCTATTTTTGGTGTTTCGCTATCGAAATTCAATGCTAGATTCGCCATGCATCCATCCATGATTGGTGTTGTAACTGTAAAGAGTATTTTAGTTCCGGTTTGCAATATCAAATACGGAATGCGCAAGGGTCGAATATGAAATCTGTGAAGTTCAGAAATCGGTTCAACGATTGGAAGCTGACATAATCGATGCAGTAGTTTCCTTCGAGAAAGACAATCGCATCGCGCTAAGGAAACGGCCCTAGAATGCCCAAGTTGAATCAAAAGCTGAAGAAGCTTGGACTTTACTAAGAAAATATGCGTAAAAGACAACTTTTCCTACATTACAGTACTAATCTTGATGAAACTGTTATTCAGGGCATGCTCTCATACAATGCAGCATGCCGTTGTGGTTTCACACGGTACCAGCGACGACAGGCGAGAAAGAGACACGCAGAGTATTATGCAGCGGATGAGTTGGAGTAGGCCGAAACGTGCAAAAAGCAACGTCAAACAATATGCAATTCTTTCGGGAAGACATTGTTATCTAAGACGACAGGCGAGAAAGAGACACGGACAGTATTATGCCGCGGATGAGTTGGAGTTGGCCGAAACGTGCTAAAACCAACGTCAAACAATATGCAATTCTTTCGGGAAGACATTGTTATCTAAGACGACAGGCGAGAAAGAGACACGCACAGTATTATGGCCCGGATGAGTAGGAGTTGGCCGAAACGAGCTAAAAGCAACGTTAAACAATATGCAATTCTTTCGGGAAGACATTGTTATCTAAGACGACAGGCGAGAAAAGACACGCACAGTATTATGGCCCGGATGAGTAGGAGTTGGCCGAAACGTGCTAAAAGCAACGTCAAACAATATGCAATTCTTTCGGGAAGACATTGTTATCTAAGACGACAGGCGAGAAAGAGACACGGACAGTATTATGCCGCGGATGAGTTGGAGTTGGCCGAAACGTGCTAAAACCAACGTCAAACAATATGCAATTCTTTCGGGAAGACATTGTTATCTAAGACGACAGGCGAGAAAGAGACACGCACAGTATTATGGCCCGGATGAGTAGGAGTTGGCCGAAACGAGCTAAAAGCAACGTTAAACAATATGCAATTCTTTCGGGAAGACATTGTTATCTAAGACGACAGGCGAGAAAGACACGCACAGTATTATGGCCAGGATGAGTAGGAGCTGGCCGAAACGTGCTAAAAGCAACGTCAAACAATATGCAATTCTTTCGGGAAGACATTGTTATCTAAGACGACAGGCAAGAAAGAGACACGCACAGTATTATGCCCCGGATGAGTAGGAGTTGGCCGAAACGTGCTAAAAGCAACGTCAAACAATATCCAATTCTTTCTAGAAGACATTGTTATCTAAGACGACTGGCGAGAAAGAGACACGCACAGTATTATTGCCCGGATGAGTAGGAGTTGGCCGAAACGTGCTAAAAGCAACGTCAAACAATATGCAATTCTTTCGGGAAGACATTGTTATCTAAGACTACAGGCGAGAAAGAGACACGCATAGTATTATGCCCCGGATGAGTAGGAGTTGGCCGAAACGTGCTAAAAGCAACGTCAAACAATATCCAGTTCTTTCGGGAAGACATTGTTATCTAAGCTGAAGCAATAGACTCGGTTGGACACGACTAACATCGACGAATACAGCTAGACTTATCTAGCTACTGTTTTTTTAATTAAAATGATGTATTGCAGCGAGAAAAACTGTTATTTGTGTTAATGCCCGATTGGAACGCTGAATTGAAACCACTGTTGAAAACCGATACAGTTGCTGCCGCCAGGGTTATCTTCTTGCGATAGAACCGAGGCATTACGCCAGGTGCAAAAATGTTTAACCAAAATATCGTCTGTCGATAATTCTGTCCATGGGCATACCCGATTCTGCATTCAATTAAGAAAGAAAACTCGAAGTGTTTTACGCGAATTACCGAGAACTGAACTCGACAGCTAAAAACGGCAACCTTTCCATTTCACACATAGACAACAGAATTGATTCATTAAGCAGCATCAATTATTTACAACCCTTGTTCTTCATTCAAGGCACTGGCAAATTCCAATGCGTGAAACCGATAAGAAAAAAATAGACGTTTTTATCAGGATGGATTGTTTGGTCTCATAAACGCGCCGGCCACGCTTCAATGCGTGATGCAGCTTGTTTCTTAGAGAACTGCGTCGGCGTTATTTGGACGATACGTTTTCAACCACTTATATATCGAGAAAACTTGTATTATATAAAGCAAATGCTTCAACAAAAATTAGGTGAAAGGTAAGGGTTAGAGGCAGCAAATTCGAGTTCTTGAAAAACGAAACAGTGTTTTAAGACACATTGTTTTGGGAAAAGGCGTAACACCGGACACTAAGAAAATCTCAAAAGCTGTTACTATTTCAAAAGCTTTTGGGTTTAAATGGCTATTACCGCCGATTGCGAGATTATGTACCAGCGACATCTCTGTTGTACCTACGATATCAAAAGTAAACGGGCCGCATCATCCAATTGAAAAAAGAATAAAAATACAGATTAATCTATGACCACATTAGTTAGGGAAGGTAGCGCTTGCACAATGACAGGTTATCCAGACAGCTCGAGGACTTATGAAATATCTGGCGCTGCCTCATCTCGGAATATCATTTTGTTTCTAGCATGTAGCTACAACCGCGAATATTTGAAAAAAATCCAGTTTTAAAGTCGATCGCGTTCATATATGTCAAGACTTGAGTTGGCTGTAGTTAAGCATCATGTGAGTCCGAACTGGACTTGTTTCGAGAGAATTGCATAGGTCCATTTACAAATGAATGGTAAAGTTTGGTTGCAAGACGCTAGGCTCTTTCAACCTTTTTGCTAATACGGCACCATGCATTCATGGTGTCCGTAGTCAACATTAGGACGTATAACACTAGCATTATTATAAGTAGAGCAGGGCTAGGGCCTCAAGTTTAAAACAGAACCAGAATACGAACTTTGTCTTATAAATATAGATAGTGAAACAAATGAAGGAATAAATAAAGGTGCAATCAATTTAAAATAATGTTAAAATAACTTTTACGCTGAGCTTAATCAGGGCCGTTGCCACGATTTCAAAACGGGGAAGGGGAAGTGTAGCTGTGCTGATGTCGACGAAAAGGCTAAGTTGAATGTGGTATTCAGAAAAATTATTTCATACTTTTAGAGTCATCTAGTACCGGAAATAATTTAGAACTACTCCATCAACAGATAATTTTAGCAAAATTCATCAATGTGTATTTATATTTGTGTATATATAAGTTGGGCACAGTTTTGATTTAAGTTCTTTAGTTGCAGAGAACAACATTTCTGACGTAACTCTTTCTTTCTTTCTGCGAAAAAATTGAATAAGATGAAAACAAATCGGTGACCGAAACACGGATTTAGATCGCCTGACTACCACCTTGAACTTAAGATAATGCTATTGTTTATCTGGTGCCTCAACAATTCTGAGACAGCCCAAAATGTTTTATTTATGGATCGCAATTGTGTTTGCAGGTTTTTCGGTTTGCTATTGCAACGTAAACATGTTCCACTATACACGACTGCGTAAAGGTTAGCCACAATGAATGTGAGCGCAACGTATATAGCGCAGTCTGAACAATTTATTTCTGTGTTTATCGCCTCAAGTTACTGCCCATTAAATTGTTACATGTTTATTGTAAAGCACACCTAAAATATTGGTTTCTCCGGTTTTAAAAAATTACTCTGGGTATTCTATAAATTTCAGGACGGAATGCTATAAAACAGACCCTGTGATAGGGTTCGCAGATGTAACATTAAACGCAGTTCATTACCAAGATAATACTAAGCTCCAATGTATACTTATTTACAAAATTTACAAACGTACTGGCTGGTGCTTTGAGGCATTATATGCAGGCAAGCTCACAGAATTGTAAATTAATAGTTTTAACAGAACTGTCTATAAATAGAATGGTTAAGAATTATTTTGGAAAAACCATATTCAAGCTTAACAGTTGCGGCAAAAATATTTCTAAAAAATCCTACAATGTAATGAATATCACTGGGCTCTCCATTCGCTAAAGATTTTGCCAAGGGGCATGAACCGGGGGCACCTGTTCTGAACCAGGGGAACCGAAAAATGCCAGGGGCACGCACCCCCCCAATTTGGAGAGCCCAGTATCATGCTAAACAGGCTCAATATAGACATACTTCGTAGCTCCTCGAAATGGTAAAACAACTGCTACAAGCATCAGCTGAGTATGAACAATTCAGACAGAGTTAAATTGAAACATCTGACCGAGAATATATGTCCTATTTACCTTTTACACAACAATTTCTTAAGGTGGTAAAAGTGTGTTGGAGCTTGCTGACTGTGCATACAAAAATATATGTTTTGGCCACAACTAGCGCAAAAATGTGGAAATATTTAAATAAAAAACCTTTATACATGTGTTCCGGCCGCGGTATTGTTTTTGCCTTTTGCGAGAGCTGCAACGGGAACACGATTCTCGCCGGAACAGGAATTTCAATTACTCCCTCAAGTAGAGTCATATTTTAATCCCATTGAGAATAAGTTCTTCAAAAATATTAATAAAATTTTCGGCTACTTCAGAAATTATAGTACAATGACATAAGCAGTTACTTCACATTAGCATGCCCAAATGCACTGATAACTCGACTGGTTTCAGAGAGTCGCGCATAGCTATATTGAGGATCAGCTTATTAATTGAGCCGAATATCAGCTATATTGCTTTAATCCTTGAGCAGATGTACCCGCGTATTGCGTATTTAGTGTCTCTCGATGTGCAACTATTTAGATGATGAAATGTTCTGCAAAACCAGGCCAACAGTACCCATTTTGACCTAGAGCCATTTTGACCCCCCCTTGCAGTGTAAATAATGTCAACAGATTTCATTATGTGCCGATATATACGTTTGCCTTCCCGTGTAGAATGAGAGCAATATCACCCATATAACTCGAGCAGCTGCGGAAGGCCTCCCGGATAACTGTCTCCATTACAATGGAGGACGGCAGATGTGTGACGGGGCGATAGTTTTCATTCGCATGGGCGGTCGTGTTTTTTTCAAAATGGGAACTACCTAACCCAACAGTCAGTTCATGAGAATTCATAAATCGGATAACGACTTGGTAAAGAACAGAGCCAACTGTTGAACTAGAACATGTCTAGTATCAAAAAAAACGAATTGATGAATATATTATTAGAACTCGGTGCCAGAGAACAAGTTAGCTTTGTGTAGAATCGTAGGTATTATTTCAGGTGTAAACCTGATGATAGATAAACTAAGATTTATACTTCGATTACCGTTCGAGAGGTAAATTGATCACATTTTGAAGCAGATCAGAACAAGCTATTGAAGAAGGTTTCGGCATCATGTGATTAACATAAGGACCTCTGACCGTTATCCATCATCATTGGATTTGAGACTATTAACTATTCGTAGCGTGTATGAATAGAACTGCTTTTTATGGAAATTAATATTTTCACAGTAATTTCATTTCAAATTTCTAATTTCTCAAAGACTATGGTAATTCAGGTTTATTTTTGATGTTTTTGAGAAAATTTGGGTGAGTTTGTTTGTTTTGATGCGACCAAGGTATTGTGTATCTCAGTGGCTTTCAATATATTATTTGGAAGTGATAACCTATGCTGACCACGTCAAAACATCGAATTCAGCTCATGATATGCTCAAAATATTTCTTCAATTTAGAGAGCTGTCCCTACTAGCGATGGGCAAGGATATCCGGATAAGGTCTTATGTCAGGATATTATGCGGGACGTCGGGATAATCTGGATATCCTAACATTACATTTAGTGACCAGATGCAGAAGTTTACAAGTGAGGAACGACGAAACTTCAATATTCGAGAATACTGAAGTGGCACTGTTTCGAGATATGTTTTCATTGACCATCTATATAATTTGGGTTAGCGCTATCAATTTAGATATGCTTTAAACCAAGGAGACGAAAACACTTCATTTTATCTTGGACTACAAATTGTTGGAAACCCATAATACTTGATCAGCAAAACATATTGCCTGTGAGTTTTTGGCTGCCCTTCAGCCTCATGGCTGAACATCACATGGTGGCCGGTGGGTATTGGGTAGCAAGGAATCCACCCTAACGTTGAAAATATTTAAAATATATGATGCATAGCGGCGTTTGATCACACAACCAAAGAAGCTAAACAATGTACCGTATTTAGTTAAGCCACACTGATTTAGGGAAATATTTATCACGTTTTTATGAGATATTATATTCAATCTCAGTCTGCGCCATAGTGAGGGTCGCAACTAGAACAGCTAAAGATGCGAGTCAAAATTTGTGAATGTTTAATTTTAGCCTAGTTACGATAAAACCCGTCCAAATTTTCTCTTTAGAGAGTCCCAGATTTTTGCTTTTTTAATTTTGAGTTGATTTTTGGATTATTTACTTTTCTGATATAGACTTTTGGTGTTCCAGGTTGTAATTTAAAATAGTATAAATAAGAAAAAACCTGTGGTGCACACGCGCGGCGTGAAGTATAATCATGTTGTCCCAACACGATCTACCGTGTTTTTGACCACGCGAATGATCCTATTTTGATGGGTTTTAACCCATCATTACGAATTGGTATTTTGAGTATTGTCGAACAAACCGTTGCTGGATTCGGGCCGTTTGCGTTAGTTTTGCGTTCGTTAGCCACTGAGCTATGACGATGCTCTGTTCCTTAGTGCTCCTCATAATGCTATTCAATAATTGCAATTCGCAGCCAATCGTATGCTACAGAACAAACTAAGTTAATACATTAAGTTGTGTTGCATTACATCACAGAAAGTACATTCGTTAAACGGTTGAAACAATTACTCTCACTTTGTGTTAAAATGTCTTCGTTTATACCAGAAAATATTTGAAAATCTGCAAAGTAGTTTTGAATCCTAGTTTGACAAAATGTTGTTACCTTATATCTTGAGAATTGAGGGATTACATAGATTTGTACATGGTACCCTGGTACGTTGCGTATTCTCGTGAAAATTTTTAAATTGAAATAACCAACTTCAGATGCCATAAACTTCCACTTTCCGAGCGAAATTGTGTATTTAGGCCCTGTTGTTTGGACTTAACTGGCAAGCTTTGCAAATACCAGTTTTCTCGTTTGCAGTTTGGTTCGGACTATAATTCCTTTGACGATCATCGTGATCCCCAAGATACCTAAAATATCCGAAATTTTCACTTTATTCTGAATAAAATAGTGTTAACTACTGGCCCGACCACAGCCCTCCGAAAAGTGTGTGGGCGAACTTCGAGGGGCCCCATGTTCATTCTCGGGGAAATTTCAAAGTGAGCAAGAATATATTTGGCTTAAAAATTCTAAATATCCCCACATTTTCATGTAGTTTTGCTACATTTTTAAACTAAAAACCCATGTTTTAGGGTTATAAATAGTGGTAATGAATGTTTAAAAACAATTTGCAAACAAAAAAACATAAATTTTCAGACATAAAAAATGTTTGGATTTTGTTGAACATGGGGGTTTCGGCTGAGTGAGGGGTACGGACATGTTGGAAGTCTCATGGGGCGTTTTGGAAAGCGGGGGTCCCCCACCCTCGCCCCCACTGTGGGCAGGCCAGAATTATAACATAAAATTGTGTTCATTATAAATTAAAATACTGTTTACTAAAATAGGTTTAGTGTAAGTTACACAGGAAATTGGTGCAAAAAGTGCTTTATCAAAAGAACAATGTTTATGTCTTGAAGCATTAATACATCATAAAATACGCTTGTTGACGGAGGCAAGACGAGCCACCGAAGGTGGCGAGTCGCAGCCGGAGGCGTACATTTAACTTTATATATATCAATATACTAGACGCAAAATTTCAATTTTCTCTGTGACTTTTTTTTGTTTGTCACAGACAGGTCTGCAGGTTGAACGCCTGGGCCGATTTTAGAAATTTTTTTTTCTTCGTGTTGCATATTCTCTTGCGGAGTGCCCTTTCATTGAGCACTTTTTTCTACGAAAATTGCTTTGTACTCAAAATTAAGCAAATGTTGCTCAAACTTAGGGATTTTTGCCATTTTTTCAGCTTTTTCACCGCATCTCGACAACCGTTCGTGCTGTTTCGGCGATTTTTTTACATAAAATGTATTTTCACGTTTTCTAAACAGCTGTATATAGCTGATTGACGTATTTCATCTCTTTCCTTAAAAATTAAGCAAATTCTCTTAAAATTGACTTAGGGAAACCTAAGTTCATCATATCTCGACAACCGTTCGTGCTATCTCGGTCATTTTTTGACATAACATGTACCTTCACGTTTTCTGAAAGACTGTATACGAGTGATCTACTTACCTTTATAAATTCTCTTAAAATTAAGCAAAGTCTCTTAAAAATGAGTGAAAAATTATTAAGTGTGTTATAACTTTTGAATGACTCGGCCAATTTGGACTAAATTTCATTGATGGGTACAACTTGATAGATGTATTGTCATTCTACTGTATAAATAACTAGACGTTTTCGTGTCTTCCTCTTATTATTGTTACCAAAAATGTTAGAAATTCCACAAGCTGTATGCCCTATTCACGCCGTTGTTAACCACCATGCCTCCGTCACCCACGTTTACGTGTTACTAGTAGTAGTGAATGGCAAAGTGTGCAATTTTTTGTGTTTAAATAAAACTTCGAAATTTTAAGATGATTGACCAGATCCGGCCAAGCTAGACACATATAATGTAGTTTTAATTGTTATTATTATAGAAATTCTTTTACACAATGTAAGATTTACGAGATTTGCGATTTTATATATATCGAATAAGACGGTGTTGGATGTCGACAAGAGTAGCATGGATGACTGCGATGATATTGAGACGTTTCGAGAAACGGTTGATAGTGGTTTGTTGACTATTTATTATTTATTTAAAATATGTGTGTATCAGGGAGTAACCGGAATTCCGGTTCTGGCGAAAATCGTGTTTCGGTTCCGGCAAACGGCAAAAACCATACCGGAACCGGAATTCCGGTTTAAAAATTTTGTTTGAAATTTCCTACATTTTTGCTTCATCTGTGGTCCAAACATATGTAATTATGTACAGTGGTCAAGCTCCAATACAACCAGGCAAAAGGAAAGATTAACCAAGCAATTTGCCGGGTGAAACGTATGTAGGGCACATAATTTCAGTAGGAATTTTTCATCTACACCTGCAGGAGTTTGCTAAAATAGTACCAGGTCGATGTTTGTAGCAGCTATTTTACTCATTCAGAAATCTGCGGGGTATGTTCGAATTAAACCTTCCAACTCGTTAACAGATTATGTAGAAGTACTTAGCGTAAGCTAGGCTAGCATAAATTTGTAAATAAGGCTACATTAAAGTTAATTAACGTTATCTGCAACGTAACCAGAAACTGCTTTCTTGGCAATGAATTGTAATTATTGAAACTGTGCGAGCAGCATCACAATTTGTCTCATTTATAGCATTCTGATTAGAAAGTTATCATTAATATCATCTAACTGACTGGCATTGTTTGTCCAATACTAGCCTAAACAATGTCTCTTACTACTGATCAGAAAATTACTTTCTTTTATTTTCTCTCAGAACCATATAAACCAATAATTTCAAGTTTCCTATAGAACAACATATAACAAACGTATGAGTAGTAAAGGGGGGCGACTGGGAAACAGAGCGAAAGTGTTTATTCTGCGCTCCATGCGTTGTAAGCACATTCAATTTGACGCAGTATACTCAAGGGTGTATGGTGAAAGGCTATTTTGCTCTGGGTGTCCAAAAACCGACATATAGTTCAATAAATAAACATCATTACGAGGGTCAGATGGAAAAACTACGTAACTATTGTTGAAACGGTTTTGAGTTAATCGATTAATTTAGCTTCCTCAGTCTCTTTAAAGTTTCAGAAAGGCAATAATGCCATCGCACTACATTAAGGTTAATGTAAAAGTTATTTTTAATCTATTTTAAATCCATTATACCTTAATTTCTTCCTTCATGTGTTTTACTATATTATATAAATTTCGAAGACCAGGTTCCGGATCCGGTGTAAATAGACGGTTCCTGTATACATACAGAATGCATAGACGTATGTATTTGGTTAGAGCAGCAGTTGTTGAGACTATACTTCTATGCATCTCAGAAAGCTACAGCCTTGCAGAAGAGTCGTTCAAGAGAGTTAATTGGGCAATGTACCAGGGTTCTCAGATCAACAACTCTGAATGTGGCGTAGGTTGGAGCACGGCAGAAACGTGGACCTCTATGCGGACGTACACCGACGGCCCGACTCAATCTGGACACGGCGACTATCATTAGCGGGCCACATCTAGTGATGCAACGAGGTGGTCTCCTCGTGTAGAAGACCCACACCTCGTAGTCGAGGCAGAGCGAGACCGCCGAAGACATATGCACAAAATCTGACGCCCTGCAGACAACATAATAACCCGAGTGACTATCGTGGAGTACCAGGAGAGGTTGAATGGTTTCATTGTATTTAACCGGCAAAACTCCGACAGCGGAAGTAAGTAGCAAACGCGCGTGTGAGAATCTACGCGGAGTCGAAATTGCGCCGCCTGAAGATTCAGCACCCCGTTAAAAAATTTGGCAGAAATTGGTAAAAATTGAGAAAAATTTTGAGGGTCTCTCCCCTCGTGGACCTCGCTCGGCCGCCGAACCGTCTATCCTCGCCGCCCTGAACTAATAGGCATTGGACAGCTATGATAATACGTATATGTATATATATGTACGCGATTTCATAATGTGATCAATTATACACAGTTTCGTACTGTGATTAGTTATATAAAGTCTGTATTTATTTATATATACGCCGTGTCTAATGTGATCAGTTTCGTGTAGAGGTGAGAACGGGCCTGGATTTTCAGGCCCGGCCCGGCCCGGCCCGTTGACGAGAAAGTTAGGCCCGGCCCGGCCCGTGTCGAAAAAATTTAGGCCCGGCCCGTTAAACACTGAAGCAGGCCCGGCCCGTTAAACACTGAAGCAGGCCCGGCCCGTTAAACACTGAAGCAGGCCCGGCCCGGCCCGTTAGCCAATAAGGTTGGCCCGGCCCGTTTAGGCCCGTTTTCCATTTTTTTTAATTTAATCAAAAACACATAGTTTTAATTTAAATAAACTGTTTATATGACACTTTCAATTTGCATTCGATGTTGAGGACTGAAATCAAATGACGGAGTGTATCAAAGGTGGGGTCCCTGAGGTTCTCCAAATTTATAAAATGGTACCCTCTACTCGTGACAGTTTCAACTACTCATAACCAATTAGAATTCGTATATTGGTGCTTTTGAAACCGATTCACTCTAAATTAGTGCAAAATCACCAGTATTTATTCACAGTAGCAAGCAATATAGCTATATACATATGTTTGGCACTGCATTTGAGAAAACTATTCACCACCAAAGAATCGTCAACCGTTGAAGGGTGCAAGCTCGTTCGCCGCTTTTCAACAACTCGGTCCACCACACTAAAGCTCCGCTCACTGGGCACTCGAGGCTGGCACTGGGATGACTTTTCGAGCCACCATAGCCAATTTAGTAAATTCCATGATATGCAATATATGACATCAAATAACGTAACAAGTTATGCGACAAAAATTGAGCATTTAAAACTGTTTCAAGCACATAATGACAGCGAAAAATAGTTAAAATTAAATTTTTTAGCAAGTCAAAACAACGAT
Organism: Trileptium ribeirensis; assembly: GCA_030248225.1. NCBI lineage: Eukaryota > Metazoa > Nematoda > Enoplea > Enoplida > Thoracostomopsidae > Trileptium > Trileptium ribeirensis. The sequence continues at coordinate 85,064 of JASANE010018609.1, read as the reverse complement.
ACACAAACCATAAACCATAAGCAAGTGTTTTCCAACGGGCCTAAACGGGCCGGGCCTAAACGGGCTTTTTCTGAAAAAGTAGGCCCGGCCCCGCCCCTTCCCGTTTCGAAAAAATTTAAGCCCGGCCCGGCCCGGCCCGTTGGCCAATAAAGTAGGCCCGGGCTACGGGCTTAAAATCTCACCTCTAGTTTCGTGGTGGGTTCGTTTTCCCGCATGATTTAGAAATTGATAATATTTTGCATGATTTATTTATTGGTTGTTATTTTGTGTCTGACATATGACAAAATTCAATATCGCTCTTGGTTAGTGCAATAATAATAGTTTGCTGTTGTTATACGTTTGTTTGGTATTTCAGATATATATGTATCTAAATATATAAAAAATAGAAATACGTGTTGTAATAAATATGTGTATGTGTTATGTATAGACATGTATGTTTTAGTTTAATTTGGTGAAAAACTACATATAAGAACACAGTGAAAAAACACCAAAAACATTATTTTTATTAGAAGTGCAACGAAGCAAAGAAACAAATTTTGGTTCCAGATTGGTTCCACGTGCCCACGGACCATGCATGATTTTGTGGTTTTCAATCTGATAATGTATTTTGATACATTGGCGATTATAAAGAATTTCCAGGATGCTGAGGTTATTAATTGAATCGTCTCTGTGATCTGTGTTTTTTTGGAACGGCAGTTTACTCCTTGGATCAGGTGTTCCGAGGCGGTGGTCACTCATATTTGGCCCGCAATTATTTTGGCCTTGCGTCCCCTCTCACTTCTGAGCAGTTTGCTACGCTCCTGCCTAGGACCCCTCCTGGGTGCATTAATATCAATCCACTGTCTTATATTATTCGTTTATTTGCGATTTCAGACTTTTCAGATATTGCTAAAACGATAAGGGGATCCTTTCAAATGCGTCTGTAACTATAAGCTCGGAATTACATCGGACGCAGCGTTCTTGCGGGTGGCCCTGCCTTTTAGTTTAACATTGCTAGACACTCACACAACAGCGATTTTATATAATAGTCACTCACTCACTTGTAAACTGCTCTCCGTTTCAGTTTTCGTTGCCCCAAGTCTCGGCTTAAAAATGCGCAAGGCTCAGTTTTTATATAAATCGGCTGGGCTCTTCAAACTGGGGATTTGGATTGGAGCCCGTTGGCATTATCAAGTGCTGCTTGGCAAAAAAAAATTAGTGCCTTCGGTAAAAACACCCCATTTAACTTAAAAAATATACCAAAATTCACTCATGGCTGAAAAATTTACAAATTTGCCTAAAAATCGTCTTAGCCTTTATCCAGAAGCGTTTTTGACTAGATTTCTAAAATTTTCCCTGAAACACAAAAATTTTCAGCGAATAGAGAGACCAGATTATAGAAACGTATTTTTTCAATAAAATAAGTTACCTCAACCAACGATTTCCAGCTTTTCAAAACATTATTTTCGATTAGATTTAGCGCTGGTATGTTTTTTGCATGATTAGCCACTGTCACTGATCGGGTTTTGAATGCGATATGTGTTCATCTGTCTATATAGTCGGACTACATTCGAATCGAAATTGGAACAACGCTTTGATGATGATGATGATGATGATGATCGGTTCGGTTTTGTTTCATGTTTAGCTTTCGTATGGCCGGAATGGCGGCTATTGTTTGTATGAGTGACGCCCGGCATAGTTTTAGTGAGTGATCAAGGATTAGGCGTTTGATTTGAGACGGTACATACACTTGTGCTTCTCCTGAAGCTATTGATCGAATTTCGATCGCTTAATTATATAGTTTGGATGTTTAATACGCTCCAGCTCGGATGTTTTCAAGCTAACAATATATTATTTATTTTGTTAAATATAATAATATATGTATTTATTTTGTGACATAAATATATAAGCACCTATGCAGTTATTCGTTGTCAACTAAAAGCGTCAAGTATGTCACTTTAGAATAATGTGGTTGTTGCAGTCGTACGCAACAGTAGTAGTTGCAATAGTACGCAATGGTGGGCAAACGCGGAAAAATTCTGGGGCACAATTCGATCGAACCATTCTTTGGCGACGGAAGATGGTACGTCGTGCAACTGTTGTAGGGTTATGTAAGTGCTGGTTAGGTTATTAGTTTATATATAGTATATAATCTCTATATAATATGGCTAATGAACAATAGCAGCCATATTTCTAAATGTAATTCATTATTGAGCAACTGGCCATGTTTCTGTGGGCGGTGTCTTATATGGCGGTCCCCAAGACATATTTCTGGGAGGCCGATGATTGTAGATACTACTAAATGTTGTTTGTAATTTTGAACGTTGTTGCAGTAAGTGTTGTGATTGCAATAAGTTTTGTATCGACAGCTAATGTATAAGCTGTATTATTGCAGCTTCTGCAATATATTGATTTTGAAATTGTGTGTTTTCTGACTGGGGTTTTATCGAAATGGACAAAAGGATGTTGGGTGTTGAGGACAATAACTACAATTGACTAGACTTTCAAACAACAAACAAAATGTGTGTGTTGCTGGACGATGTTATTTGATGTGAAGTATGTCGGCTTTGTTCACACACAGACGAAAACAGCTTAGTCCTGTGTGTTGTTCTTGTCTTTTAATTATATTTGTAACGCAGCTTATATAGTTAAGGCCGTGCGTCAAATTGACTTAACGCACGGTTAGCTAAATTAGCTGTGTTACAAGTCAGTTGTAGCACAGCCAGGCGTGCGTCAAGTGATTTGTACGCACGGTTGTGTTGTTTAACTCGTTCAAACTCGTGCTGACGCACTCGTCTGAACTCGTCACAACCGTGCGTACAAATCACTTAACGCACGACAGCTGTGCTACAACTATTACATAGATTGAGTTGTAAAAGTAAATAGTATACATTCTTGACTTAAATGGGCTGGACCAGATCACCATTGATTTACACTGAAAGAAGCTGAATAAGTATATAGGTCAAATTTAGCGGCTGCAACAGCTACGGTGATTTTGATGAAATGAACCTCTTACAGTGGTTCTTGATAGTAGTTTCAGAGTGTCCGACTTGACGTATCATGGTGTGCCGATAAAAAATTTTCCGACACTCCGGCTTTGCGATGAAGCCCAATTTTTGATTTTTGAAACAATTCTGAAAGCGGTACTTCGGTGCCCAGGAGAGGAGGCTATATGCGTCCTCTGTCTGACAACCAGGGTTCATTGTTGTCAATGGAATACGCTGGTGACCCCTAAGTAGCCCAGCATAATGAGTCTGTATAAAATGCAATTGGAATGTTTCGGTGGCAAAAGGATACCGAGGGCTGGTCTCAAGAGCCTTAAGACCTGATTGAATGATGTTGTGGGTGACAAACCACAGGAATAAAGTACCCAAGCATGGCTTAAATGGATCTGTCGGTGACCAACAACGATATAAATGTCTCCATTCATGGTAGAATCGCAATGAGCGGTGGTCCCAACTGCCACCGCTGTATGCGGGAACACAGATCATGGTCCGTAGCCAGCAGCCGTAAGCTGTTGTCGCTGTATGTATATATTGCCATATTTCTGTTTACATATTTAGAGCAAATAGCTTTTTATAATCGGATGTATCCGTTGTTTCAATATGTAGTGTTTTTCGTTATATATACACCGAATAGCCTTTATCGAAAATATATACAGCTGAAATTGTCTATTTTTCTAAAAAAGGCATGACGTTTTTCTGGCTCCGTTAAATTTTGTAGTCGATTTTATTTTTAATTGCATAAATTTTGCCAGTAATCGATCACGTGTTTTTCGGTGCCAGAGCTGAAATTTTGTAAACAGAAACGGCGGTATATATACTGTATGTAGTCGGCGTACGTATAGATAGGGTTTGACCAGTTTTTCTTTTCGCTATAAAGGTGAAAATTTAGGCTGTTAGCTGGGCACTAGAGCCAAGCCGGCCATCACGTGTGAAGAGCCGAGCCAGTCTAGGATCTATCTAGGAGCTCAGCCGAGCCTAGTATACTTGAAAAGCGGTAGTAGGCCCTTAAAAGCTCTTTTCCAAAACAAACATATTTAGAACAGCCTCTAATAGCAAGAACTGTCTCGGCTCTGATATTAAAAGCTCTAACAGCATCTATATGATTCCTGTCATGGTTTCTATATTACGTTATGATCTCTCTACTATTACTAAATATGGCAAACTACTATTATTGGGAGCCTAAGAACCCAGCCTGGTTTTTCATCGGAAGAGCCCAGTCGCGCTGGACATGGTTCATGAAGAGCCCAGCCAGAGCCTAAAAATCTGGCTGTTTCTAGCCTCTACTTTGCCATTACCATGTTTCAAGCAACGAAATTTGTTTAATGCAATTGGGACGTTTTTCTCTTTGTTGGATATATATATATAGGAGGGCCCTTACGCCGTTCGAGGCTTCCTTACAACATTCAGGGCCCGAGGCTGCTTAGGAAGGTAGGGGTGGTGCAAAGGGCGGCATTGAATATGTACCTGAAAATACTTTCGTCTTTTGTCTCTAATTTTGTTGTGACCATATGCCATTCGAAGCTACACTACCGATAATACAAATTGAATACCAGAGTCTAGTTCTATATTCATTTTCGTTCACGAGGGAACGAAACATTAATGTTTTGCTTAAATTTGCACCACAGTTTTGGCTACCCGTATCGATCGTTGGCGAACCCAGACGTTGTCCGGGGCTCCTCAGATTGGGTAAGCAAAAATCTTGTAGCATGAGTCCCACCTTGAGGATTGACTAACCTCCAGTCCCACCTTGCTAAAAACGTGTCCTCGAAATTTGACTGACCAGTCGCTCCTAACTCAACCAACTGTGACAAAATGGAGCTTAATTAAAGGCATCAAAACCCCTATTAAGAAAAAATAATGGGTGTCCCATTGTCACCAATTTGTTCAAGAGTTATTATATATGTTGGAATAAAATGGTGTTAAAGATGCAGGAATAACCATTTTTGATAATGAAAGACGGATTCTCGTAAGAGTAAAAAGCTATCACGCTTATCGCTGGCTAAAAGTGTCGAAAGAATTTTTTGTTGGAAAAAATTGTATATATAAATTTGGGCTATATTTTTCCTAATATTCAGCTAAACGTAGCATTTTGAAGCAATTCGTATACGTATTATCTCATTTATATCAGATATACATGGGTGCAGATGACGAGGGGTCTCAACCTCCCTATTCTAGACTGCGCGACTGATCTAGTTATCGTCTAAATGTGGTGAAGCCTGACCCCTCCTCAGGTTTTGTCGAAACCAACCCCAGGTAGTGTGATCCCCCACTCACTTTTCGAGATAGACCCCTGCAGATACGTTTGAGCGAATGTAAAAGTTTGAGAGGGCTGTACCGAAAATTTCTATTTCTTCTGTTTTGAAGAAAATATGTGACCCGATGTAACTTTTTCAGAGGATTTCGAAAATGTGGTTGGTTTTATCATTGCTTCCGCTATTTTTTATGTTATACCGGCTCAAACATTGTTTGCGCATCATAAGTATTCCTGAAAACGTAAACTTGGTAAATTTGGTATTAATGCCATAAATTCAACACCCTTCAGGCTGCAACATCACTGCAAGCTGACCGGGAATAAACGATATATATACTACTACTAATTCCAAAGCTTTAGAACTATTTCATACATGGACCGAGGTCTGAAGTCCCACGGGGTGGCCGGATCGCCCGGGGATTTCTTAGGCCTCCCCAGAGCGGGGTTGAGTGGGTACGGGGATGCTGCGGCTCTTTCGACGCCTCCAGGAGGGGGTTGCCGGATCCTCGAAGAGGGGGGTAACCACCCTACCCTCTTATGAGCACTTGTGAACTATTTGCTAAACGCATCTGCCATATTTTGACCACAAGCCCCAAGTGGTTTTAAATTGCAATGTATACGGGGAAACCAGAATGGAGCGTACGTCCGAAATTGTTAGCTTGTAGTGGTATTGAAGGTGTCTTAAATTTCAGTCGAACTATGTATTTTTGTGAATTATTGTCAACCGGGTTCAAATACATTAAAAAGGGAGGCTTCTCGGATTTCTTTGACTAATTCTGAAATAAAATCGTACTACTAATAAAATCGGTTTGACTCAACTACTGGCATTGGAGGTAGGGCATGCGCCCCGTTTAATGTTCTTTGCAAACCGCAGCAGTGGTTATTACCAGTCTGATGGTTCTTGAATTTGTGTTGTACGAGTACATTTGCCAATTTCGCACGCATATATATATGGGAAAAGCGAAACTTTGTGCGGTCTAATCGGTGTTGAGGTCGTGAACTGACGTGACAGGAGAACAACTTATGCATACTCGTCTTAATTTGCTCAGAAAAAATTTGCATAAGAGGTGCGCCCATTAGTGCAAAATACTGCATCCGCCACTGGGTATGAGGGACCCAACACCAATATTTTGCGGTCGGTTGTGCGGATGGGCTCAACCAACCATAATTTCGAAGGTGAGGGATCATGCACTACACAACAGCTGACCCGGTAACCCTCCATCGTATGGGTTTGGTATCACTCCCCTTAACGTTTAGGCACGGCTCTTCGTACAAACTATTGTGTTTTATGGTGCGGGCGCAAGGCTTGTTTTAGTTATATTATTTAGTATATAGTTGTATAAAATATTTTAGGTTGCCTATAAGTACTATAATATTGTCTCATGGATCTTTTAATGCCAAAAGGGGACCGTTTGTATTGTTTTGGGCGGAGGGTATGACCCAATGCCCGCCTCTCAACTACGCCAGCGATTATATATAGCATGATGATGCCGGGCTTTTGATATTTACTTGCAAGAAAAATGTAATGGAGCTTTAATTTGTACACAAAACGTTTCATATTATTTTTAACTGGGTTTATATATATAATGTTTGTTTAGTTGCTGTTGTTGTTAAAACCGATATATTTTTTGGGGATACAAGAAACGAAACTGCGCATAAGTGGTGTTATATAATGTATTGCATTTTGTTTATAGATTGAAATTGTTGCAAGAAGCACCGTCATCATCTCAGCTGTTTTATTTTGCTTGTGCGATCCTGGTTGTTGCAAACGGTTGGTATCGTACAGGGCCGGAGCAGCTATCCATACCTCTCAAGGGGGGGCGACGCTACCCTGGCAAGGGAAACCTATAATACCGCATGAATAGTTACATCCTTAGGATTGCACTCTACCATGGCTACCACCACGAAAATCTAAAATCAGAGGGATTTCCCAGAAGACTCAGGCATTTTTGCCATTTTGCGTTCTATGATAGCGCATTAGGTGAAAGTCGCTTTGATAAGTAACTGCTGTATATATGAATTGCATTTCAGCTATATTACTTTCACTAAAATTCTGTTTAAAATATTTACACTGTTTTGTATCATGTCGCTTCATTTTATTCCTAAAGCTATGCCTAGTTCCCAACCCCGAATTTTTTCCAAACAAAAATCTGGAGCTTCAAAGCGTCGCAAAAAGAAGGTGGACTACCAGAAGGCCAAATGCCAAAGGTTACATCATTCTTCTAGTAGCCTAAACAGCCTAAACAGTGAGAAGCAGCCGATCCAACTACTTCAGCACATGCTAGTGGACAGGCTCAGCCTCTAAACATTTCTAGCGAAGCGGAACTACAGTCTAAAGATGAAATGACAGCTGACTAAAGTGGTCATTCAAGCTCAGCCCATAGCTTAGCCAGCCGCAATGCAGCTACCCAAGCTGAGCGTACCGAAGGTATAAAATTTATATATTAAATTTTAAAGCAACATACAGACCCGTCGTAGCCAAGCTGCGGGCTGTGGCATGTACCCAATCAATCAATATTCGAGTAAATATGACGTATTGTTATTTCGTTTTTTAAATAAGGTATCTATCAAGTTCCACTTGCTAACTTGATTCTTAGTGTTTACTGACCCAATGATAAATAAATAAAAGCAGCCTTCCTCAATTTTTTGTTCAAATTGTTAGTATCAGTATGCAATCTGGTTAAGTAGGAAGCACATTTAAAATAATGATGACGAACGAACACGATGCTTTTTATTTCTTGAAGAAAATTAGCTTTCTGAATGTTTCTCGACTTCGATTTTATATGTCGAAACAGGTCTTTGCTTATTTTAGCCCACTTCTCACAAGGTCTCTTCCGTAGCAAATTTGCATTGTATATTCTAACCAAGTTGCCCATCGGACAGTTGCCCAACAAAGACATTTGCCCACCTGGACATTTGGCCACCGCAACATTGCCTACCCACTTACTTCAGAATGGCTTGACAGTCAATCTATCTGATATTTCAACAGTATTTTTTGTTGATGTGGGTTAAGTTGGCTATTTTCGTCTCATTGCCCGCTGGTGAAGAGCTGTATATATGTGAAACTGTCCGGGTGAGCAGCTGTTCGGTGGACAACAGCCCGGGAGGCAACTGTTCGGTAGGTGTTACATTCAGTCTTTGCTTATGATTTTTGATACGTAGTTTTAGACTTGGGGTTTTCTCTGAGCTAGCTGCTGATGCTTTAACAATTTTTTGAACTAATTTTATACACGGAAGAGCCCGGAGCGACGAGATCCCAACGGCCGCCTAAGTGTTAATCGTTACAAATAATCGTTACAGCAGAATGAGGTCCTCGATGAGAACGCTCAGACAACTCTCCCTTGGGCCCCTGTCGAATATGTGCCGATGGAGAACAAAACTTAGTTCAGTAATGCGTATTGGATTAAATTATTAATTGCTCATTAACAGGAGACGAAGGAGAAGCCTCAATCAACAGCACGCAATTAAATTACAGTGAGACCTAAAGCGGTCTACATTTGTATTTTTTGGTTTCAGTTGAAATTGAAGGACCAGTACAACCGTTTTTGTCCCTTGCTACTGACCCGTCAGAATGGTCAATGCACATTTCACAAGCGCAACGCGCTGACATCGTTGAACGCTGACCATCTGCTAATAAGTTTTAAGGCCCATTTCTGTCAACAACGAACCCGTCTGGACAGCAGCGCCGGTTAGCATCATTTTACTATTGCCGGGAAATGGGCACTGGGGAAACGCTGCAGCGATTCTGTCTTATTTATTCTGTCAATATAGACAAGGTCTTATGTTTTTGTTGCTGTCTTTTTGGATCGGAGGCGACCCCTTTTCGTGATGGTTTGGATACTTGGAGGGGATCAGCAAGAAACTGTATGATTATGAAATTGGCACTTCACACGTGAATCATTACAATGACTGGGTTGGCCTGGAAACCGGCAATGCAGAACGGAAGACGATTGACGCGCAGGAAATCGATGCGTTAGTGAAAGAACGGTATTACTGGCGATCGGTGCTGGAGCGGTTGATTGACGTTATGGTCGTCTTGGCCGAACGCAACTTGGCATTCCGAGGCACATGCGAGCATCTGGGATCACCAACCAACTGAAATTATCTTGGAATCAATGAGCTGCTGGCAAAATATGACGAAAAACTGTCTCATCTGGTGGAGCAAATCAGACTTGGAAAGGTGTCCGCAACGCACTATCTCAACCATGACACCCAAGACGAAATTTTGAAGTTGGTGGCACCCAAAGTAGTCCAAATCAATTTGTCTGACGTCACATTGGGTAAATATTATTCGATTCAACTCGACTGTATCTCCGACGTCTCTAAAACAAACAGATGTCTTCAGAAATGTCACTTGTAAAGTGGGAAACTGTGTGACAGTAACTTAACATTTTCTGGATTTATCCATGTCACAGATATAAGTGGCAAGGGTTTGTTAGATGCGTTCTACAATCGCGCAGCAGAATGATTGATGACTGTCGGGGACAATGCTATGACAACAGGTCCAGTATGCGGCGCAAGTACAAAAGCGCCCAGCCGCTGATGCTGGAAAGTTATCCGAAAGCATTTTACGTACCATGCGCAAACCACACCATTAATCTTGCGGTGGCGAATGCGGCAGCGTCCTCAACCGTGGCGGTAACGTTTCTCGGAACAATCACTAGACGCTACAATGTGTTTGCTTTTCCCGGTCTTTGGGGCATTCTCAAGGAATGCGTGAAGATTAGACTCAAAAGAGCAGCAGACACCAGATGGGAGAGCTGGATTAATTCACTTCTTCGCTACGATACGAGCTTCCTGGCGTTATTGAAGCTCACGAGCATTTAGAAGAAGCCTCGATTGAGAAAAGCGATGGTGCTACAGCAGCCGGAGCATCATCGGTTGTCTGAGTGCTTGGCCTTTTATCAGCGGCATAGTGGTTTGGTTCGACGTTATTTACCAGGCCAACTGGACCAGCATTGAGCTCGCTTCAAACGCAACAGAAGTTCCTCGAAAACTATCGAGAGAGCGGCTATGAGAAGGCCTGTGTTGACGCAAGGGAGATTGCCGAATCACTAGGGGACGTTGAGTGGGTCTTTCCAGAGGTGCGTTCACGTAAAAAGAGGCGATTGTTCGAATATGAAGGCGAGGATGCGTTTCTTGCTCCACCAGAGCGAAAATTCAAGGCTGATTTCTTCGACTGAATTGTTGATCAGATTCAGACCTCCATTCCGCAGCGATTCCATCAGTTAAAGGAGCTGTCTGGCACTTTTGGATTCATGTATACTTTCGACGACATGGTCAGCGGCAACAGCGAGGCGACAATTTCCAAGCAAAAACAGGCGACGTTGATGGGACTGAACTCCGTCAAGAATGAGTCAGATTCGTCGCCAGTTTGACTGACAAGCTTGACGGTGTATGATCGGGCACGGGGCTGGAAATGCTACACTACCTATATAAGGATCGCCTGGTCGAAATCCTAATCTCGCCATCGCTATCCGCATTATACTTACGGTGTTGGTATCCGGAGCTTTTCTTAGCTGAAATTCATCAAGTCGAATCTGCGATCCACGATGCGTGCCGAACGATTATCTACACTGGCTACCATTTCCATTGAGAACGCTGTGGCGCGCACACTGGATTACGCAGATATTCAAACATTCATTGACCGAAACGAGGTCAGACGAAGTCGGTTTCGATGATTGAAGTTAGTATATTTTGTCAAGACACTAGGTTTGTCTACTTCATTGATCTTATGAACAGTATGCCCGGTTTCGAAAATGGGGCTGGGACTTTTGGGGGCCCCGCACCCCTATTTGCTTCGGCACTGGTATCGTATTGTGCATTGTGGCGTAGTTGCGCACCGGGCTGAAAAACAACAACAATGTAGCCTGACCCGTTAACCCGGCTATTATCAGTAAATTGAAATCACGATTCGTATTTAGGCTGTGTGTGGGATCTTGTACTAGTGTTTTGTTGAACAGCCCCCGAGCTCTACGACAAGAACGTGGACCATGGCGATCGGTTGAGTTGGGAGATTTAGCCCAATTCGACCTCACCTCGCAACCAGCCACCACGACGACCAAACAGTCACGCTGGCGGCAGCTGCTGTATGTGTCACTGCGATCAGTTGAGATTGGGAGATTTAGCTCACTTCGACCTCACCTCGCAACCAGCCACCACGACGACCAAACAGTCACGCTGGCGGCAGCTGCTGTATGTGTCACTGCGATCAGTTGAGATTGGGAGATTTAGCTCACTTCGACCTCACCTCGCAACCAGCCCCCACGACGGCCAATCAGTCACGCTGGCGGCAGCTGCTTTATGTGTCGCCGTCGATCGCTTGAGTTTGGGAGATTTAGCTCAATTCGACCGCACCTCGCAACCAACCACCGCGACCGCCAACCAGTCACGTTGGCGGTAGCTGCTTTATGTGTCACCGTCGATCGGTTGAGTTTGTAAGATTTAGGCCAATTCGACCGCACCTCGCAACCAGCGCCCACGACCGGCAACCAGTCACGCTGGCGGCAGCAGCTTTATGTGTCGCCATCGATTGGTTGAGTTTGGGAGATTTAGCTCAATTCGACCGCACGTCGCAATCAGCCACCACGACCGCCAATCAGTCACTCTGGCGGCATCTGCTTTATGTGTCGCCGTCGATCGGTAGAGTTTGGGAGATTTAGCTCAATTCGAGCGCACCCGCAATCTGACTGATTTCAACTGGACACACCCTATTACGCCGTCCAGTTGGATTTTATAATATGTGGGTCCCAATCCCAATGTGGACACTGGCAATAATCATGGTAGGATGGGGTCCAATTTAACGCACGTTCGTGGCTTTGTTTGCAAAACGCCCCATTGCTAGTATATATAGCAGTCTACTACCATTTTTAGTGACATAGCAGTTTCTTTATATAGCTATATTTTTAAATTTCAATTAGCTGCGTTCGAGAGCTATGGTCTGCCTCCCTATTTCGCTTTAGAAAACCAGTGGTCGGTGTTGTGGTAAGTATATTGATCTAAATGCAGGATGCTTTTTTGTGGTGCTTGTGTACCACTATTGAATGCAGTTCAGTTAGTTTATAAATCATTCGAATTTAGTTTTAAGCGATGTCGTATTGCGTCGCGATTTTGATAACTAACGTTCTTGAAAACACTAGGACCGATTGATCTGCGTCCTGGTCGGAATGGTCACGCTTATGCTAGACGAAGAGAATCCAAAGAAGCTTGAGAAGCCGATTGATGCATTTTATTTACGTCCAATTTCGTTTTCGTGTATGAAAATTTTTTTTCAAATTGAACTGATTCGTCGACGATTCGGATAATTAAGAGACGTTCACTCCGTTCAAACGTTTAGCGCAGAATTGGAAAACAGTATTTTCCTAATTTTTAGAAATTTTAAGCTGCGAATACCATTCAAACTTTTGAAGAACAATGCATTGCGAGAACAATTATTGGACGTTCACACGTTTAGGGCAGAATTGAAAAACAGTATTTTCCTAATTTTTAAAAATTTTAAGCTGCGAATACCATTCAAACTTTTGAAGAACAATGCATTGCGAGAACAATTATTGGACGTTCACACGTTTAGCGCAGAATTGGAAAACAGTATTTTCCTAATTTTTAGAAATTTTAAGGTGCGAATTTCATTCAAACTTTTGAAGAACAATGCATTGCGAGAACAATTATTGGACGTTCACACGTTTAGGGCAGAATTGGGAAACAGTATTTTCCTAATTTTTAGAAATTTTAAGGTGCGAACACCATTCAAACTTTTGAAGAACAATGCATTGCGAGAACAATTATTGGACGTTCACACGTTTAGGGCAGAATTGGAAAACAGTATTTTCCTAATTTTTAGAAATTTTAAGGTGCGAACACCATTAAAACTTTTGAAGAACAATGCATTGCGAGAACAATTATTGGACGTTCACACGTTTAGCGCAGAATTGGAAAACAGTATTTTCCTAATTTTTAGAAATTTTAAGCTGCGAACACCATTAAAACTTTTGAAGAACAATGCATTGCGAGAACAATTATTGGACGTTCACACGTTTAGGGCAGAATTGGAAAACAGTATTTTCCTAATTTTTAGAAATTTTAAGGTGCGAACACCATTTAAACTTTTGAAGAACAATGCATTGCGAGAACAATATTATTGGACGTTCACACGTTTAGGGCAGAATTGGAAAACAGTATTTTCCTAATTTTTAGAAATTTTAAGGTGCGAATTCCATTCAAACTTTTGAAGAACAATGCATTGCGAGAACAATTATTGGACGTTCACACGTTTAGGGCAGAATTGGAAAACAGTATTTTCCTAATTTTTAGAAATTTTAAGGTGCGAACACCATTCAAACTTTTGAAGAACAGTGCATTGCGAGAACAATTATTGGACGTTCACACGTTTAGGGCAGAATGGGAAAACAGTATTTTCTTAATTTTTAGGAATTTTAAGCTGCGAACACCATTCGAACTTTTGAAGAACAATGCATTGCGAGAACAATTATTGGACGTTCACACGTTTAGGGCAGAATTGGAAAACAGTATTTTCCTAATTTTTAGAAATTTTAAGGTGCGAACACCATTAAAACTTTTGAAGAACAATGCATTGCGAGAACAATTATTGGACGTTCACACGTTTAGGGCAGAATTGGAAAACAGTATTTTCCTAATTTTTAGAAATTTTAAGGTGCGAACACCATTTAAACTTTTGAAGAACAATGCATTGCGAGAACAATTATTGGACGTTCACACGTTTAGGGCAGAATTGGAAAACAGTATTTTCCTAATTTTTAGAAATTTTAAGGTGCGAACACCATTTAAACTTTTGAAGAACAATGCATTGCGAGAACAATTATTGGACGTTCACACGTTTAGGGCAGAATTGGAAAACAGTATTTTCCTAATTTTTAGAAATTTTAAGGTGCGAATTCCATTCAAACTTTTGAAGAACAATGCATTGCGAGAACAATTATTGGACGTTCACACGTTTAGGGCAGAATTGGAAAACAGTATTTTCCTAATTTTTAGAAATTTTAAGGTGCGAATTTCATTCAAACTTTTGAAGAACAATGCATTGCGAGAACAATTATTGGACGTTCACACGTTTAGGGCAGAATTGGAAAACAGTATTTTCCTAATTTTTAGAAATTTTAAGGTGCGAACACCATTCAAACTTTTGAAGAACAATGCATTGCGAGAACAATTATTGGACGTTCACACGTTTAGGGCAGAATTGGAAAACAGTATTTTCCTAATTTTTAGAAATTTTAAGGTGCGAACACCATTAAAACTTTTGAAGAACAATGCATTGCGAGAACAATTATTGGACGTTCACACGTTTAGGGCAGAATTGGAAAACAGTATTTTCCTAATTTTTAGAAATTTTAAGGTGCGAACACCATTTAAACTTTTGAAGAACAATGCATTGCGAGAACAATTATTGGACTTTCACACGTTTAGGGCAGAATTGGAAAACAGTATTTTCCTAATTTTTAGAAATTTTAAGGTGCGAACACCATTTAAACTTTTGAAGAACAATGCATTGCGAGAACAATTATTGGACGTTCACACGTTTAGGGCAGAATTGGAAAACAGTATTTTCCTAATTTTAGAAATTTTAAGGTGCGAATTCCATTCAAACTTTTGAAGAACAATGCATTGCGAGAACAATTATTGGACGTTCACACGTTTAGGGCAGAATTGGAAAACAGTATTTTCCTAATTTTTAGAAATTTTAAGGTGCGAACACCATTCAAACTTTTGAAGAACAATGCATTGCGAGAACAATTATTGGACGTTCACACGTTTAGGGCAGAATGGGAAAACAGTAAGATGTAAGGATAATATTATATATAATCTGAGACTTCAAAGCATTCGGTAATATTTCCATTACTGCAAGAATCGTAAATAAATATTTTTTGGAAAACATATTGGACCAGATGTAAGGATAATATTATATATAATCTGAGACTTCAAAGCATTCGGTAATATTTCCATTACTGCAAGAATCGTAAATAAATATTTTTTGGAAAACATATTGGACCAGATGTAAGGATAATATTATATATAATCTGAGACTTCAAAGCATTCGGTAATATTTCCATTACTGCAAGAATCGTAAATAAATATTTTTTGGAAAACATATTGGACCAGATGTAAGGATAATATTATATATAATCTGAGACTTCAAAGCATTCGGTAATATTTCCATTACTGCAAGAATCGTAAATAAATATTGTTTTGGAAAACATATTGGACCAGATGTAAGAATAATATTATATATAATCTGAGACTTCAAAGCATTCGGTAATATTTCCATTACTGCAAGAATCGTAAATAAATATTTTTTGGAAAACATATTGGACCAGATGTAAGGATAATATTATATATAATCTGAGACTTCAAAGCATTCGGTAATATTTCCATTACTGCAAGAATCGTAAATAAATATTTTTTGGAAAACATATTGGACCAGATGTAAGGATAATATTATATATGATCTGAGACTTCAAAGCATTCGGTAATATTTCCATTACTGCAAGAATCGTAAATAAATATTTTTTGGAAAACATATTGGACCAGATGTAAGGATAATATTATATATAATCTGAGACTTCAAAGCATTCGGTAATATTTCCATTACTGCAAGAATCGTAAATAAATATTTTTTGGAAAACATATTGGACCAGATGTAAGGATAATATTATATATAATCTGAGACTTCAAAGCATTCGGTAATATTTCCATTACTGCAAGAATCGTAAATAAATATTTTTTTGGAAAACATATTGGACCAGATGTAAGGATAATATTATATATAATCTGAGACTTCAAAGCATTCGGTAATATTTCCATTACTGCAAGAATCGTAAATAAATATTTTTTGGAAAACATATTGGACCAGATGTAAGGATAATATTATATATAATCTGAGACTTCAAAGCATTCGGTAATATTTCCATTACTGCAAGAATCGTAAATAAATATTTTTTGGAAAACATATTGGACCAGATGTAAGGATAATATTATATATAATCTGAGACTTCAAAGCATTCGGTAATATTTCCATTACTGCAAGAATCGTAAATAAATATTTTTTGGAAAACATATTGGACCAGATGTAAGGATAATATTATATATAATCTGAGACTTCAAAGCATTCGGTAATATTTCCATTACTGCAAGAATCGTAAATAAATATTGTTTTGGAAAACATATTGGACCAGATGTAAGAATAATATTATATATAATCTGAGACTTCAAAGCATTCGGTAATATTCCCATTACTGCAAGAATCGTAAATAAATATTTTTTGGAAAACATATTGGACCAGATGTAAGGATAATATTATATATAATCTGAGACTTCAAAGCATTCGGTAATATTTCCATTACTGCAAGAATCGTAAATAAATATTTTTTGGAAAACATATTGGACCAGATGTAAGGATAATATTATATATAATCTGAGACTTCAAAGCATTCGGTAATATTTCCATTACTGCAAGAATCGTAAATAAATATTTTTTGGAAAACATATTGGACCAGATGTAAGGATAATATTATATATAATCTGAGACTTCAAAGCATTCGGTAATATTTCCATTACTGCAAGAATCGTAAATAAATATTTTTTGGAAAACATGTTGGACCAGATGTAAGGATAATATATATTATATATAATCTGAAACTTCAAAGCATTCGGTAATATTTCCATTACTGCAAGAATCGTAAATAAATATTTTTTTTGGAAAACATATTGGACCAGATGTAAGGATAATATATATTATATAAATAAATAATATAACATTTCTGAGCGCGATCCCCGGACCCCCCCCTTGAGGTACCCACTGTGGGCCGAGACCCCCCTTTCAAAATTCCTGGTACGCCCTTGGCTCCATTTTTTGATTTTGTTTGAACTTGGGTTTGAGAAAAATCTTAGTTGCAAAACTATTGCGGCAATGACGACAGTGTTGTAGTCTTTGTTGCATTTTCACTGATGGCCGTCGTACTGAATTATAGAAATTCGTTTTCGATTGCGAATTTGCCAAGTTACTGTGTTTTACCCAGTTTCGATTTTATGACTGTATTTAAGTGCCTTTATGGGTTTCTTGTTCGTCGTCGTCGTATATTGTTCTTTAAAAAAATTTTGAAAACGCCTTTTCTGTTTTTCATTTTTACTCTTTGGCGTTGTCGTATTTTGATGTTGTGTATTATTTTTGTTGTATTACATTCGGGATCTACACAACACATATATATATATTTGAAACATATATATATACGTATATTATTATATATACGTATTATATTATTATAATTATACGTATATATATATATATATACGTATACTATTACTCTATTTTTATTATATTTGTGCCTTGATCGGTAGGGGCCGCAGGTTTACGATTGTCGGATTAAGCGGCGCACCCAGGATTTTGGCTTGGTTGAGGCCCGATGTTGGGTACGATGCCTTAGCTTACGTCATAGTGTCACTCCTGGCTCAGAGAGATCGGTAGTACGGCATAGTCACATCCCGAAATTTGGCCCCAGTCGGATTGGGTTCGTGTTAAGTCCATAATATAACAACGCCCATTTTTGGCGCCTTATTAAAGGGGCTGGCTCAGCATCGGCTCTGTGGTGGCTGCGGCGATGCTGGTCAGGTGCTCGTGGTGCGGCGTGGACAGTGTTCGATAGAGCAGTGGCAAGGAACCTATACACAGCCCATTCGAGTCGGCTTGATATCCAGATACGCGATCCGCTCGCTGGTTGGGATTGTATCTCGACCGAACATAAAAATTGAGACGCTTTATTGGAGTCTGGCTAGGTTTTCTAAACACCTCGTTGAATAAACTAAACGTTATTTTTGTGTCAAAATTTGTGACATTGCAAAGTGCTATTGTTAATGTAATATTTTTATATGGTATATATATTATTTTTATATTATTAATATAATGTGTAAATAATAATATTTATATAACGTTTTTTGGAGTATTTGACTTGTTAAGGAGGTTGGTTTGAAGAACTCTTATGAGTTGTAATAAAACGTATTCATAATTAATGAATATGTTCTGACTACTTTAAAATTACGTTTATTGAAATCTTGACGTTGTATATAGACTGCTATTATATATTATTCATAATTACATTCGTGCACCTATATATATATATATATGTGTGTAATAATATGTATTTACTATATTTATTTATGAATTATTTCTTTTACTATTACGTAAAGTAGAAAAAAAAACTTGAGCAAACACTAATGTTGTTACTAATAAGTAGTTTTTTTCTCTCAAAAGGCTATGTATTTTTTCAGAAACAACAAACACACAAACACATTGAATGACAGGCAGTGACATGACATTTGATGACACGACCTTATCAATTTAATAATACAGCGAATTGATGTCTTTATTCAAAAATATATATCTATCTTCGTCGTTGTAGTCCAGCGGAAAACTATTCGGTAGTTGCAAATGTAATGAAATTGAAGTGAAAATCTATGATTCACTGTAGAGGTGAGACAGTCCGGGTTGGTGCTGCCTTTGTTGTTATTGCTGATGTGTCGTGAGGGTCGAGCCTTGTTCGGAGCTGCTGGCTTGGCTCTTTTGGATTGATGCTATGTATTTAGTAAAAATAGAGAGGCTCTCGGCTGGGCTCTACAGTCGAGTCGAGCCTTCCACGATGTCTTAAGAGTCGACCACAGCATACGATGTGTCAGTGAGAGGTCGAGCCTACTGTATCCGTAAAAAGCCGTGGTCGGCTCTTAAAAACTCTATTCGGAAACAACAAACATAATTGTAACTGCTGTCGGCTCTTAAAAGCTCTTTTCTAAAACAACAAACATAATTGTAATTGCTAGTGTATAGTATAATAGTCAGTAATCAGCAAGAGTAGCCGAGATAGGCTCGGCTCTTAAAAGCTCCAAAAGCAATTATATATAGGTCGTTTGTGTATTATGTTCTCTACTGAAACGAAAGCAATAATAAAGGTCGTTGGTATATTATGTTCTTTCCCGAAAACCTATTGTCGGCTCTTAAAAGCTCTTTTCTAAAACAACAAACATAAGTGTAATTGCTAGTGTATAGTATAATAGTCAGTAATCAGCAAGAGTAGCCGAGATAGGCTCGGCTCTTAAAAGCTCCAAAAGCAATTAAATATAGGTCGTTTGTGTATTATGCTCACTACTGAAACGAAGACAATTATATAGGTTGCCAATATATTATGTTCTCTCCCGAAAACCTATTGTCGGCTCTTAAAAGCTCTTTTCTAAAACAACAAACATAATTGTAATTGCTAGTGTATAGTATAATAGTCAGCAAGAATAGCCGAGGTAACCTCGACTCGGCTTTTAAAAGCTCCAAAAGCAACTATACATATAGGTTGTTTGTGCATTATGCTCTCTCTTGGAAAGCAAGCTTTGATTATTAGGAGCCTAACAGCCCAGCCAGGATTTCCTTTGGAAGAGCCGATCGAGCCGGACATGGTATAACAATAGCCGAGTGATCTGTGTACAAGGGCCGAACCAATTCGGTCCTGGGTGACAAGGAGCCTAGCCAGAGCCTGAAAATATGGCTCTTTCTCATCGTCACTCCACTCGGCTCTAGGGCTGAGCCGGAAATACGGTGTGAAAAGTGGAGCCGAGTCTAAAATAACTGCCTCTAAGCGCCGGGCTTGTCTCACTATCGGAGGACATGTTTGCATCGAGAGCCCATTTGCATGGCTCTTGTGGATTATCCGCCCACCGGCTCCAAATTTGTCAGTTTCGAAGAAGATACAGCTATAATAACTTTGGTACTATGATACCTTGGTACATACCATTCGACCAGGCATTTCTAAAAATAAATTTCTAAAAATTTCTAAATTTCTAAAAATATTTTCGGCCTTGACAAAAATTTTATAGGATTTTTTTTAGATTACTCCCTTGATATTTTAACATTTTTTAATGAATGAATTTTTTATAATTTTATGTATATCATTCGGACCGGATCCAATCGTATCATAGGCTTAGACTTATACTTTACCATACATGGACGGAACTCCTTTACCCAAATCTGGTAATTTCTCGATTTGACAATTCAGTTTTTGCTGTGCTTTGTCTTGACTGATGACGTGTTATGGTCGAAAGCTCTGCAGTCAAATTAGCATTAGGTTCTAGGCACTAGGATCGTAGAGGTTCTAGAAGCACTAGAGCAGAAGCACTAGGATGGTACAGTCGAAAAGTGCAAACTATACAAATAAATCACCGACAATGAGCAAAACATGGAATGCTTCGTTCCCCATTTTCGCAGTAGTGTTTTTGTGTTTTTGTTGTGTGCAAATCCCCGATGCTACCGGATTAATGTTACCATGCAGTGATTATATCAAAGCCATGGGTCCATATTTTGTGGACTCCTTCATGGACCAAATTTAATAAGTTTAAGTTAAAAATTTAAGAGTAACAATTCAGGTATGATATTTTCGCGCTGTAGCATCGGTTGCCATGTAGGGCCGCGCATGGCTTCCACGCGGTTAATCATACGATGAAGTCAGCGGTTTCAGTTTCACGGTTTAAATAACACTATAAACCCATTGCTCACATCCATCAGGCAACAAAACTCAGTCAACATTTTGAAAATTTGGGTGTATTTGCTCGAAGACAGCTGCTACTTTGTCACAAAAAATGCCAGCTCGACGAGAAAGAATGTTCTGAGATTTCCAAATGGTCAAAATCACAGTTTCCAAGTTCTTAGTGGTTGTGAGTATTTACGCATTAAATGGCTGAAGATTCGTTCATTGGACCCTGAAAACGAATCAAAATTGTCGTAATTGCAGCGGGTCTTCTTTGTGCGTAAATACCCCGCGGCGATGTATCGCACCACGATAGAATCGACGTTTAGTAGGTCAAGTGCTGTAAATTCTTCGTCGTGAAAAACCAATTTTCAATAAATGACTTTCGAATGACTTGCGGAACTCCACAACAGCAAAATCTTTAATTAGCCTAATAGGCCTCTTTGAAACAGCGTCAGACTATTGCCGAAAGTCGTTGACTTGCATTTTGTGAACCAATATGACAGCGCTTACCGCATTCTTAACCGCGATTTTTACATCAATGAAGTCTTCAACCCGTTTCTTCTTCTTCTGGAGAAGTCGACGCCATGATGGACAGCGACGGTGGACATAAACTTATGATCCTTCTCCAAATACTTGATGGTAATGATTTTCGTTTCCAGGTGGACGGAATTCAGCGCTATTATTAACATGCTTTAAGGTTTCCATTTTTTATTATTCCGGGCGGCATAATTATCCACCCAAATTGTAATCGTAGAAGCACCAGCATAAGTGCACAAAAATTTCTAAAAACAGCTAGCTATTTCGGATACCCCGCGTTCGGCTATTCCCTCATGCCAAATAGTGGGGACAGAGCGGAGATGAACATCCCCGGACACCTCGTTTATTCTCGTCTTCACACGCTCAAACTTTTTGCTCAAATTTTGATCAAAATTTGAAAGCATCTTTTTTGCATTTTTGGTAAGTTTGAACGTGTAAACACTGTTCAAACTTTTCAAGAATATTGATGTAACCAATTATAGACTATTCATGTAAGCAATTATAGACGAGAGGTATTGCCTGAAAAAGTTTGAGCTCAAATTTTGATCGTAAATTTTGAAATATTGCCATTTTTCTTTAAAAATTACAGTCAAATTTTGATCAAAATTTGTTCAAATTTTTAGCATAAAGTTTGAGCGTGTGAACACGCCTTTAGTTTCCGACCCTCTGTCAGTTGTACCACCATCAGCCGACGCATCATCTTGCTTATTCTTATTCAACGTGTGTGCCATCTTCATATGCCATGTGCCATTTTATTCTGCTCTCCCAACAAAGCAAAGATGTCGTTGAATACGATTACTCGCTGGGTAAACACGAACGACTTTACACCTGACAACCTTGGTATTCGTAGGGCCGCCGAAACGAAAACGTTGTGTCGTTATCCGAATCCTTTTGTGCATCCACCCGGTAATTCTTTCTCCGAATATGAGTTTGATGTTCATTCTTCGCAGAATATGCATTTAATTATATGTAATAATTGCTACACACGGAGACTCTCAGCGAATATCAATTGCATATCGCCGTTGTCAGATTCACCAAAATCAATCGCTTCCACAGGCCAAATATGTCGATTGTGTTACACCATCCGGTCTTCGTACTGCCAGGAAGTGCTTTGATTGTATTAGTTGACTTTAAAAATCGTAATTGTAATTGGAACATAACTTGCATATTCATCGTCCCATTTGTCTCGCGTACAGTTTATAAAAACCAATTTTTAGTACCACGAATTTGTGTTACTCATTCTCGTCCCATTTTTCTCGCGTACAGTTTATAAAAACCAATTTTTAGTACCAGGAATTTGTGTTACCTCATTCTTATGATAAGCAAGTTGTTAGTTAATAGCCTGAAACTATTATTGATAAAATTATATAGCTTTTGGACACAAAGTCGTATCAGTATCAGCTGTTAACCACCGCTTAGGCAGAAAGATGCATCGCTCCGACTGTGTGTCGCAGTGACACGCTGTTACTTTACAAAAATTCGTGTCGTTAGAGATAGGTCTTTTTGCGTGAGCAGTGGTTTGAAACTTGTCATGTCTAAGACTTTATACCAATCTTTAAAACGACCCAAATTAAAGATACGACTTTCTGTTACCGACGTAGAATTTATCGCGTTTAAAAGCTCAACTAAAAACGTATGTGACGATACAACTTTCGTCGAAAGTGCGGCAGTTGCCGAAACGTAGTAAGCTTGGAACGAAAGCAGGATTTGGGTATTGTTCTCGTGTTTGGAAGGCCGTGGAATAGTGGGTATGTTTGATGACCAAATCTGCTGAAAAAATACACGGGCCGATCAGTCACCATTAGCGGTGGGTTCTTAGACACGGGCGTGTGGGCACGTAGCTAAACAGGACGAGTCTTGTAAGATCCCCAAGTTGTGTCCTGCTATTGCCATGGCTCCTAGATTACCCACAGCTATCCCAGTCTGACTGAAATTGCCGTGTGTGTATCGTAGTGTCCTAATGGTTTTTTGCTCCGGTGGAACTTGGATGAAATTTTAGAGTTTTACGCAACCGATGTAACGCTTGTTATCTATTAGTCTCTCGTGCTTTGCGATACACTATCGATAATACAGTTTTATTAAAGCCTTTTTGAAGTTTTACAATAAAAATTAAATGAAGTTTCGAAAAAACACATTGTGCGGTGGATGAAGACATCTATTTGAAAAGGAAGGAAAGAAAAAAGAGATTCGGCGGTGCGATGCACATTTTAAACATACTTATCGGTAACGGAGAGAAGACGAGAAACGATTTGTGATCGATGTAACGTATGTATACGCGTATATAACTTGGCTTTGTGTTTTCGAAAGATATACGTACTCTTCTTTGTGTTTTCTTTCAGATCCGATACGTACGATAGTTTGTATATATAGTCGGATTTCGGAAACGTTAGACAGATTGAAAGAACGAAGCGAACGTTGCCGGAGTTGTATTGTAGTAGTCGAAACGTGATGTTCTCAAACTGGTTTATAATGAATGACAGTGACAGGTCATTCTTGTGTCGTTGCCGAGAATTTTTTTTGCGCTACAGCAGAGCTTGCCCAGCACCAGTTGGTACATTCATTTGTCGCGTGGCAGTACAATTGTGTCAGATTAGGTGACGCATGCTCTGTGCTTTCCCATGGAGGTCTCTTGTCCGGGTGTGATAGATAAGGAACAAGGGCGGCAAGCGTAGGCGAGTGTAAACATTGGCTTATCCGAAAATATTAGACGGGGGGGGCTCCGCTCTGCTTAGTTCTCTCGTTGTAACCGATGTTTATTTTTTTCAAATTTGAGAAGATCCGACTTAGTTTTGACATGGGGAACTCGCCTCTCCTATCTGGATCCGCTAGTGATTGTGAGCAGGAATAAACGATACCATGAGTGACGTTCACCAAGGTCGGTGTTTTGTATTTCCATTGATCTTTTGGCTGTTAGCGATACCGTCACGTAACAATTGATAATAGGGATGGGCCTCAGTTTTCGGCAAAAATCTTCAAAAAAGGTTTTCCTTATACCCATTCTTTCGAATAGCGTGCAGCGCCTCTAGTACTGTGGCAGCACATCCTAAGATTGGCATTGTTATAAGCAGGGGCGTAGCTAGAATTTAGAAAAAGAGGGGTCTAGTTCTATAATAAATGGCAAAAAGGAGGAGGTCTGGGTATATACTGTTTGCCTACTGTCGAGCACAAAAATATACACACAAGAACTTGCATCAGGAAATAGACCTCCGGACTGAAGAAATTTCGAAACAATTCTAAGCTGATACAGAGCGAAGAAATTTACTTTCTCTCCAGTGACTGGTAAGTAAGATATAATTTTCTGATTTTCGCTTCTGTTCGGGCTATCTCATGTTTATTATAAAAAAGAAAAATAATACGAAAAGGGAGGTCTAGACCCTCCAGACTTCCCCTAGTTACGCCCTTGGTTATAAGCTCTTTGGTTAGAAAATACTAAAATGTGTGGGATTTGGATTTCAGATTACAGGGGAGCAGTCGCGCCATGTTTAAAAACTGGGTTTTTTTTACCCCTCTGTTACCATCATCTGGCTCCTTGGCGATGTAACAGGTTTAGCGGTATGTACTGCATTGAAAGGATTGGTGTTCGTAGTTACTTAGGTTAGACGATTATATTTGATTTTAGAGTTAATGTGGTTTGACATTGTGCGAAGAAAAGGGTTAACTATTCATACGGTACCTCTGCGGCATCACTGCTCATGGATAAGTATTATAGATGGCTTCGCACATTCAACTTATCATAATCGTTGACTTTGAAACGTTTACAAATTAAATGGTGATGGAATTGGGTTCTAGGGATAAGAAGATAGCTCAAAGTAGTGGCTCGATTTGCACAACTTTTTTCTACTATGAAACCCAGGATGCTTGCCCAAAAGAAGGGACGATGCTGGGAACTCGAAACTTCTTTCGCGGGTCTGAAACTTATTTGGAAATTTGAGACTGTTGCTGTAGCTTCTTTGCTGGTGCATTGCTTATATAGATGGTTGAGTTGTCCTTGAGGCCATGCTTCAGTTTGAAATTTCAACTGACGCTCTGTGCAAGTAAATCATGAAGGATCTTGGTCCTAAAAACTGTTTGCTGTAGACTTTTATATTTTGGTGGTCGATTACTTATTTAGCGGAAACCTACTTAAAATCAGTGAGTGTCCATCAGTGAGGAACTTTCCTAAGCCATATTCATCGCCCAAGCCACCGCACCAAACCGCGTGCTCACTTTATGTCCATAAGTGTCCATAAAAGGATTTATATAAGCCATATTCAACGCCTGACCATACCAACCCGTGTACCGAGGCCGTGCGGAAAAGTTTAGCGATTATGAACAAAATCACAAAATTCAACTAAAATTAGGGAAATTTATGAGGAAAATTGGGGAAGAATGGAGAAAATTATCGGTTGCATTGATTCTGTCCCACCGGCCCCGCTGAACCATGTCCCTGCCCCGCTACGCCGACGGACCTTGGACTCCTATGATTTATTAATCTCTTGCTGTGCAAAATTAATGTAACGTTCTTCGTTAACAGCTCTACGGATTTTTGTGATAATAAGCGTTAATAGTGAGAATTATTTTTATTTTATCACTACAGATCGATAGAGAAAAAAGAAAGTTTATTGTAAAATAACACAGCCGTTTTCTAAACATTACTGTGTTTTTTGATTTTCGTTTTCGTCTCCTATTTTCAAAATTGTTTAGAAATGTTGTTTCTCAAAAGAAAAACCCGCCGTCCGAGATTCTCCTTTTGTATTTGTGTTCTAGCGAAACTCGATCAGGTGTAAAGGCGGTTGCTGTAATAACACTCAAGTTGCTATAAGTGAACGGTGAGGTAGTTATATATAGCTTAAATGATGGCAGTCAGGTACGGTTGTAGTTCGTGTAGTGTATAGTTATTCTGTGGGTTTTAGAAGCAGGTGGGCGATCGAAGGAAATGAAGGCTAGTTTTCCGATGAAAACCTGTCGTGGTGACAATGCTATGTTGTTGCTGCTGCGGCTGTAGCTATTGGGCTTGGAGTCTTGGGTCATCCTGAAGGGTTGTTGAAGCAATTCCTGCCGAGGCCTAATGTTGGGAGAACCCAGGAGCGTAGAAGCGGGGGTGGACAGGAGCAAAACGGCATGCCCCGCCATTTCATGTTTGAGGCACACCACAGCCGGCGGTATTTCTGGGGCTAGAATTGATGAGTACGCGTACATTTGCCGATTTCGGACCTATTCATAAAGGAAAAGCGTGACTTAGTGCCCTGGTGCCATTTTGAAGTTCCCGAACTGACTTGACAGAAGAACAATCCAGCTATGATCATGCAAAATTTTCATATTAGCACGTCACAATTGTCTTTAAAAGGTTGCATAATAGGTGCGATCTTTCTTTTTTGAAAAATACCTGAACCAGAGTGCCAATTCCAGAACCCCAGTTTGCTGTCGATGTTCGCAGAATATAGACGGTTTGTTCAAATTATACATTCCGAAGCAGGGGTTCGGGGGGCTACCCCCTGAGGGCTTGCACCCCCTACACGCCCGAGGCCCTGGTCTCCTCTGAGGATACCACACTACCCTCCTGAGACACTGCACCACCGGGTTCAAATGTAGGAGATATTGTGTTAGTCGTAGGTGTGTAGATGTCCCGAGTGAAACTAAACAATTCCACGGTTCGAAGCTAGGTGAAGTGAAATTGAATCGAAATAGAAGTAGCACCGTCGTGGTGCGGTTCAGTATAGAGACACTGCCCCAGAACTAGCAGCGCCTTAGTTGCCTACACCGCTTCAATCATAGTAGCAGGCGTTTCGTGCAGCCAAATCAAAACCAACGATCTGTGGCATCCAAGCTGAGGGTAACGTTTTTATCGTGGTTGGTCTGTTTGGGTATGCGTCACTACGGTTGTGTTTAATAAAAAATCGTTATAATGTATGATTGGCACTCTCAAAGCACTGAGGAAGAACCAAAGACGCCTTAACCGATACTACATCCGTATGATCATGATCTAAAATATTTGTATATACTCGATTTTTTGGCAGGTAATTTACGGTACATTGCCATTCCCATATTTCGTCTGAGCGAGATGGAATACAGAAGAGCAGTGGGTAGTATAGCGATACGGTAAGGCGAGCGAGGGTCGGAAGTAGTTAAACCGGTACGTAAGCCGTCGTTGCTGATCTGGTTCTTGGAAAGTTCCTCAACTGGGATCAACGATGCGCCCAAAATTTGCTTGTATGGGGTATGATATTATGTATCCATACGTGTGCGAGGTTCGAGGGGCATATCTTTAGGATTCCGGGGAGTGGGGTCAGCCAGGTGACGGGGAGCCAAGGGGGTCCGAGTGTCTTGGGCATAACCCCCCTTAGCCCCTATAACCATGCATGATTATATGTCGCTAGCGGTTATTGAGCATAGTTCTAAGAAAAGGGCGCGGAACATATTTTGGTACCATCGGCAGGGGGTACCATTGACGAAAATTTCCTGGTGGGAGAAGGAGCATCCCCCATCTCTCCGTCCTTTATTGGGATTTATATCGTTTTTTGTGATTTAAGCATTGTTATTTGAGAAAAAAAGGGGAAGCCAATACCATTTTAAACCTAAGTTTAATATTTTTTCTTTTTAAATTTTTGGTTTGAAAACATCTGGTTCGTTTAATAATTTGACAAATAGAGTTTGGATTTTGTGATCATTATTGGAAAGCTATTTGTGAAAAAAAAAACATATTTCCACGTTTACGTCGCGCCGCATTGGATCTGCTGATTCTATTTTTGGATTTGAAAACATCTGGTTCGTTTTGTTTTTTTCTAGAAAAATAGCGTTTTTGATGTTTTGACAATTCCGAAAATAAATATTTCCACGTTTACATCGCGCCGCATTGGAGCTGTTGATTCGATTTTTGTCGCTTCGACTCTATGGGACTGCTTCTAGTTCTTTGTACTGGGGGAATTAATTTTTTGTTTCTGCTAGTTTTTATGAAATCTGTTTGAAAACCTTCAATTATGATAATATAATTTCAAATTATGATAATAGATATGTTTTGATGGTGTTTGTTTTTGTACATGCAATTGCTACACGTATTAAGCGAGTATATATATCTAAATCTGGTTTAGAATAGCTGATGGATGATATATAAAATATTTACGATATATATTAATATTTATAAAATAACTATATATTTACGTGTTATTACTATATGTATTTAAGTGCATTTATTACTATATGTATGCTTTATACATATGTTATATAAACTTATTTTACAGATATATATTTTATGAACAAACATGTTCCTAAATGTCTTTGCAAAACAGGGTTCCGGCGCGACCTCCTGATATATAATTTATCAAAGTGTCCAACTGATCACCGTTACGTTTACCCAGTCCGTAATGATGTACATGATTCAAGGATAGATGATTCCGGCCGGGAGTAACCAAAAATTAGCCCCATTGACCGTAATTATGCCTCGGACCCAATTTTTGTTTAGGACTTTGTAATTTTGTTGTAATGGTTAAAATTATTCGCGCTCACAGGGTAGGTGCGCCCCGACGGCCTTAGGGGGTTAGGGGGCGGGGTTGCCAACCTTTGGATGAATGTATTATTCCTCGGATGCAATTTTTGTTTAGGACTTTGTAATTTTGTTGTACATAATGGTTAAAATTATTCACGCTTTTGGGGTAGGTGTACGCCGACGGCTTTAGGGGTTAGGGGGCGGGGTTGCCAATCCTTGGATGAATGTATTATTCCTCGGACCCAAGTTTTGTTTAGGACTTTGTAATTTTGTTGTACATAATAGTTAAAATTATTCACGCTCTTGGGTTAGGTGTACGCCGACGGCTTTAGGGGTTAGGGGGCGGGGCTGCCAATCCTTGGATGAATGTATTATTCCTCGGACCCAATTTTTGTCTAGGACTTTGTAATTTTGTTGTACATAATGGTTAAAATTATTCACGCTCTTGGGGTAGGTGTACGCCGACGGCTTTAGGGGTTAGGGGGCGGGGTTGCCAATCCTTGGATGAATGTATTATTCCTCGGACCCAATTTTTGTCTAGGACTTTGTAATTTTGTTGTACATAATGGTTAAAATTATTCACGCTTTTGGGGTAGGTGCGCCCCGACGGCCTTAGGGGGTTAGGGGGCGGGGTTGCCAACCTTTGGATGAATGTATTATTCCTCGGATCCAATTTTTGTTTAGGACTTTGTAATTTTGTTGTACATAATGGTTAAAATTATTCACGCTTTTGGGGTAGGTGTACGCCGACGGCTTTAGGGGTTAGGGGGCGGGGTTGCCAATCCTTGGATGAATGTATTATTCCTCGGACCCAAGTTTTGTTTAGGACTTTGTAATTTTGTTGTACATAATAGTTAAAATTATTCACGCTCTTGGGTTAGGTGTACGCCGACGGCTTTAGGGGTTAGGGGGCGGGGCTGCCAATCCTTGGATGAATGTATTATTCCTCGGACCCAATTTTTGTCTAGGACTTTGTAATTTTGTTGTACATAATGGTTAAAATTATTCACGCTCTTGGGGTAGGTGTACGCCGACGGCTTTAGGGGTTAGGGGGCGGGGTTGCCAATCCTTGGATGAATGTATTATTCCTCGGACCCAATTTTTGTCTAGGACTTTGTAATTTTGTTGTACATAATGGTTAAAATTATTCACGCTTTTGGGGTAGGTGCGCCCCGACGGCCTTAGGGGGTTAGGGGGCGGGGTTGCCAACCTTTGGATGAATGTATTATTCCTCGGACCCAATTTTTGTTTAGGACTTTGTAATTTTGTTGTACATAATAGTTAAAATTATTCACGCTCTTGGGGTAGGTGTACGCCGATGGCTTTAGGGGTTAGGGGGCGGGGTTGCCAATCCTTGGATGAATGTATTATTCCTCGGACCCAATTTTTGTCTAGGACTTTGTAATTTTGTTGTACATAATAGTTAAAATTATTCACGCTCTTGGGGTAGGTGTACGCCGACGGCTTTAGGGGTTAGGGGGCGGGGTTGCCAATCCTTGGATGAATGTATTATTCCTCGGACCCAATTTTTGTTTAGGACTTTGTAATTTTGTTGTAATGGTTAAAATTATTCGCGCTCTCCGGGTAGGTGTACGCCGACGGCTTTACGAGGTTAGAGGGCGGCGTTGCCAACCTTTGGATGAATGTATTTATAATAACCAGTCTGAATTGTTATTTAAGAGCTTCTCTATGTTTTTGTCGTGGCGATTGTCGGTGGCTGGCATGGTGGCAAATCGGGTTTTCGGCAGCTCGGAAAGCCTCGCCCAATACGCTGTATATATTGTTGTTTATCTTTTACGGTGTGGGATCAAGTTACAGGGCGGTGCGTTATTTTTATGTTCGAATCTATTTTATTATTATGCATTTTTGAGGCTCCAGGAGAGGCAACAAAGGTCCACCGGTAGCTGTATATTTTTGACGTCGAGGTAGAGTGTGAACGGTAGTGCCGTACAGGCGAGAATTAAGAGCTCTGGATTAAACGATATAATATTGATTTAGAAAAGAATAGCGTTTTGTTTTCGTTTCAGTGGGTTTGAAAGAATCTACGTAGCTTAGCGAACCATCGCACCGGTTCTTGAAAAGCCAAGAAGCAGCACGGTGCTAAGAACGCTGCCCTACTCCGGCTAGCATCACGCGTCGTTGCTGCTTCGCTCTGACGCCTCACTGCTTCTCCGATTCATGCATAATGGCTGTAATATGTTGATCGAATGAGTAAGAGCGAACCTTACGTCATGGGCTCGTATTCCTAAACGAGGGTAACCGTTTCCCACAGGTGATATATGTATGACCTATCTACGAGGAAATTTATCCTATTCTCACTTAAGAATACGGGCTATCATGGTAAAGGGACCTTGGTTATTTGAGCGTGATAAATGTGGGAATATGCCCACAGTCGGATGGATGCATCCGTCGTGTCATTGCGAGAAAGGAGTTTGTAAAGTGTTGGGGTCAAAGCTCGCCCTTTGCTGGTAAGACGTCCTATTTAGTACCAGAAGCGATGCCGCCTGTTTTGGGTATCCTATGACAAGTTCTGCAAAAGCCGTACAATATATATTAAATAAATATTAAAATATATGTGAAAATGTGTACTCTAATTCATAGATGTAAAAAAATTTTTTTAACTGGCAGCAGTCACATCCATCAGCCGGGTCGATGCCCGTAATCCGTGGGTGCCACCCCGCCAAAATTTTGTGCCGACGCTGATGAACATGTTCTATCAGTTCCCGGACACAAACTGTGGCATGTGAACCGAATTTAAACTTTCCTAATCATTTATGATGGTATTCTTTGGTTCGCTTATCTTGGTTGGTGATTTATATATATTTACAGATTGAGTCTCCGCTTGCCTATGAACAAGATTTCATTTGCCATGGATCTTTTTGGTTATGACCCACTAGCTTGAAAATTGTCAATTTTAAATATATACCTCTAATTTTAATTCTAGTTCACTTCAGGACTTCGTATCGGTGTAGGAAATATGCATTAGGGTCATATTTGTGACATTTTTATCGATCTTGAGCTTATGGGACCTAAAATTTTCAAAAATTCCTATTAAATAATTTTATATGCCATTAGGGCCGGAACTGGCTGATTCTCTTCGATGTGAAACGAATGCTTATCTCTAAGTGTGACTTGCTAGTCCATGAAGGGATCCCGCTGATTTTGATATTCTTCGACTGGGGCTGCAGTGGGAACAACCAAAAAAAGAATTTTGTCATGGTTGCTCCCCGCCCGCCTCGTTTTGGGGGTTTTTTTGGTGAGGGTTTTTTTGTCGGTTTTTTGTTATTTGTTTTTTTTTTTTAAATAAAATGTTATAACTTATCACCTCCTGGATAATATGTGTAATGCTAATAATTTGATATGCAAATTAATGCTAACAATTTGCCTATGCAAATTATATACGTTAGCAAAGACAATAGACTATATAAGGCGTTCGTGATCTCGACTACCAGTCATTATTCACTTGATCAACTGCCGTACGTCGTGACGATAGATGATTCCTCAATCGACGCCCAAAGACTCAACGACCACAACAGCGTGCCGATTGAAGAGAAGCCTGACTGAAGGTAATTGAAAGTAAAATCATTGACAATTGATGATAAGTGATTATAAACTAATTACAATGGTGAACCCGACGCGGGCACGCCGGCCTTCCCTCTTTCGGGTCCTGCCGGTCCTTTTCGCGCTGGCACTGGCGGTTCTCAGGTCTCCTATGGTCCGGACCTCGACGGTCCTGGACACGGTCGCGGTACCCGAGGTTCCTCAAGTCGAAGCCCCCTGGTCAACGGTCGCTGTTGTTTCCGGATCAAATGGTCGATTCAAGGGCTCCGGTCAAAGCAAGTGGCGACGGTCGAGAATGCTGGTCACAGGTACAGTCAATCCGGGGTTCCTCAGTTTCATCGGTTTTCATCTCCCTGGTTGCTCGGGTCAAGGTCTCGGTCGACGACAGGCAACCTGCCTACGGGTCCTGCTGGTCATCGGCGGCGTCGAGCGTAATCCAGGGCCGGTCAATCTGTCGCAACAAACCAAGGACACGCTGGCCGGGATGCTACAACTCCTCAAGGCAAGTGACAAGGCGTTCGTTATGCCACCGACGCGGGACGAGATGATCACGGAGCTCACTCCATTCGGGCCTGATGTCCTGCAATTGGCACACAGTCAGCTGGCCATAGTTCAGTTTCAAAACAACGCTGGACCAAGTCAAATCGAACGACCACAGCCGAGCGCTACCGCAGGTCAATTCTATCAGTTGCCGCAGTTCAACCCGAAGACACCGCAGTCGTGGTTCAACCAGGTCGAACAAATCCTCGGTTCAATCGACGACGACCTCAAGAAGCGAAACGTCCTTCGGGTGATCGACAACGCGCTCGTCCACGAGTCGGGGGTCGACCTCAACGCGGGCTATGGCGAACTCAAGCGGACGCTGATCAACTACTACGCCGACAGCGACAACCGGCGGCTCCGCAAGCTCCTCGCCGAGAAGGACCTCAAGGGACGCAAACCATCGAGCGCCCTCCGCGAACTCCTCGAGCTGGCTCCGAATAGTCAGGATCTCGTCCGCCTGCGCTTCCTCGAGATCCTCCCCGAGCAAATCCGGCTGACGCTGGTTTCAATGGACAACGTCTCCCTCGAGCAGTTGGCTCGCATCGCCGACACCATGATGGAGATGGCCGATCCGGCGTTGGTCAGCCAGGTCAATCGAGCTCCTCGTTCAGGCTCAACACCGACGACGACAGATCCCTGGCAGGCCTCGATCCAGCAGCAAATCAGCGACCTGGCAGCAGCTGTCCGCAGGCTGTCCTACCGCAGCGGCTCAAGCAATCGGAGGTCGCCAGAACGAGCGAACAACAACTATCGCGGTGGCCGCCACGGTGATCAACGACGCCGGCCACGGTCTCAATCACGTCAACGAACGCCGGGGGTGTGCTGGTATCATGAGAAGTTCGGGGCCAATGCACAACGATGTCAAGGGCCCCAATTCTGCACATTCAACGCGGAGTCCGGCCCCGCCAGCGGTCCGGGAAACGAGTAGCCCCCACCGCCGTGCCAGCAAGCGGTGGGGCTGTCAACGCTGTGTTCATCGATGCAACTTCGGTCGGGCGCTTCATTGCCGATAGCGGGAGTTCGCTTTCGTTCCTGCACCCCTTACAAGCGCCGAACACCACTACCTTCCACAAACACCCGGTCGACGCCACCGCAGTCAACGGTACGCCGGTCGAGATCAAAGGTACGTGCAACTTAACTTTCCGGCTTGCGGGCTTTGATCAGCAATTCAGCTGGACTTTCTACGTCGCAAACGTCGCCCATCCGATCCTCGGCCAGGATTTCCTCCGGCACTACGGGTTCGCGGTCGACTGCGTCAACAACCGCCTGGTCCCGGCAGCAACCGCAAAGCCTCCTGCGGCCTGTTGCGCGACAACCACGAAGCCCGAATCGATACCATCGGGCGTTCGAGTCGACATACCTGCTGAGACAACCAGGATCAAGCAGCTCCTCCGCGGATTCCCGAGCATCTTCGAGCCGATCGATGCCTTCTCGCCGGCTCTCCACGGCATCGAACACCACATCGTTACCACGGGACCGCCGTGCTTCGACCGCCCACGTCGCCTTGATGGACAAAAGCTGGCGATCGCAAAGCGGGTTTTCTCCGAGTGGGAGCAGCAAGGCATCGTTTATCGTGGTGAATCCCCTTACGCGTCACCTTTACACATGGCCCCAAAGGCGGATCCCAAAACTCCCTACCGCCCGACTGGTGACTACCGAAAGCTCAATCGTCAAACGGTTCCCGATCGTTATCCGATGCCAAACCTCACGGACCTCTCCGGCGATTTTCACGGGGCGACTGTCTTCTCGAAGCTGGACCTCGTCTGCGCCTATACGCAGATTCCTGTGGCGGTTCAGGACCAACCTAAGACGGCCGTCACAACTCCGTTCGGCCTGTTCCTGTTCAGGCGGATGTTTTTCGGTTTTCGCAACGCCGCTCAAACCTTCCAGCGGCTTATGGACTCGGTCCTGGGTGATTTACCGTTTGTCAAGGTCTATCTGGACGACATCCTGGTGGCCAGCCGCTCAAACGACGAGCATCTGCAGCACCTCAAAACGCTCCTCACCCGCCTCAACAACCACGGTCTCCGCCTTCGCCCGGACAAGTGCGTTTTGTTCAGCCCCAAAGTCAACTTCGTCGGGGTAGAGGTCGATACAAACGGCGTCCGGCCTATACCGTCCAAGGTCAAGGTCATCCTCGACTATCCGTGCCCGGAAACAACGAAGCTCCTGCGCGGTTTCCTGGGCATGGCCGGCTTCTACCACCGATTCATTCCGGGATTTTCAAGGATCGCCGCTCCTCTCACCGACCTGATACGGGGTAAAGCTGGTAAAGGCAACTTTAGTTTAACCTGGTCGGACGACAGCCGCCAGGCATTCGAAGCACTCAAATCGGCCGTTGCTGCCGCGGTGAAGCTCTCGTTCCCCAACCCCGCAGGTCGACTTCAACTGGTTACTGATGCGTCCGGCGCCGCCGTGGGCGCTGTCCTCAACCAAGTGGTCGATGGCAACGCAGAGCCGTTAGCATTTTACTCGGAGAAGCTAACACCGCTGGAATCCCGCAAATCCGCATTCGACCGGGAGCTTCTGGCAATCTACAAAGCCCTAAAGCACTTCCCGTGGCTTCTCGGCTCCGATTTCACCGTGCGCACCGACCACAAGCCACTCGTGAACGCTCTCTCGATGGCGAATCCTTCCGCACAGCAGTCTCGATGGTTGTCCTTCATCTCAGAGTTCGGTTGCAACATCGAGCACGTTGCAGGCGCCGACAATGTCGTGGCTGACGCTCTCTCTCGTCCTGTGTGCACTATTTCAATTGCGTTCGACAGTCAACTGGCTGATGCTCAAGCCGCTGATTCTACCCTCATACGGTTTATACAAGCAACCAATTTGCCAATCAAGCGTTTCGTTATCGACGGCAAGACGGTTTACTGTGATGCTTCCACTTCGCAACTGCGCCCGTACGTTCCCACGGAAATGCGGTTCAACATTTTCAAATCGGTGCACAACCTCGCCCATCTTGGTTCGCGCGCAACTCTCAGCAGCATCTCCCACAGCTACATTTGGCCAAACATGAATCGTGACGTCAAGACATGGTGCCGTGAGTGTATCGAATGCCAACGGAGCAAAGTGGTACGACACACAAAGGCTGCAGTCGGAACAATCCCAACAACTGGACGTTTCCACACGGTGCACATTGACATTGTTGGTCCGTTGCCGTCTTCGAATGACAAGCGTTACTTGGTAACCATTATCGATCGATTTACTAGATGGCCCGAAGCAATTCCCATCTCCGACATTACTACTGAGTCAGTGGCAGAGGCGCTCATCTCCGGTTGGATAAGCAGATTCGGCGTTCCGCGTGTTCTGATATCCGATCGCGGCACGCAGTTCGAATCTGCGTTATGGTCATCCCTCATGGAGCAACTAGGAATTGAACGCCGTCGAACGACAGCATATCATCCAGCATGCAACGGCGCTGTTGAACGTTTTCATCGTACGCTCAAAAACGGATTGCGTGCTCATTGTTCTTCCGCTACATGGACAGCCTCACTTCCTCTCGTTTTGCTTGGAATTCGCACGAGCCTCAACGATAAAGGTTTTGCTCCATGTGAAATGGTGTTTGGATCCGGTATTGATTTGCCACACCATTATTTTACGCCAACGTCGACTAAACAGTTAGCGTCAGAACACGATTTCAAAATACGACTATTTTCCGGCATCCGCCGTCTTAATGCTCCTGAGCGTCACCACAACAAACAATGTTACGTGCCGACGAACATTAAAATCGCCAAACACGTATGGATACGTGACGACTCCATTAAAAACACTCTACAACCGCGTTATCACGGTCCGTACGAGGTACTAGATCGGGATGATAAAACCGTTGTCGTCAAATGTCAAAACGGTGATGATCGAGTAAGCCTCGACCGCATTAAACCTGCCTTTCTAATTGATCAAGATGGCACAAACACATCATCCGCACCCTCAACTTCTTCGAGCGACACTCTCCGTGAGCAGAGCGACATTAATATCGGTCACGACGAACAGATAAAAGAAGGCACGGTGATTCTGGCGAAAATGCGGAATTGGCCATGGTGGCCTGCACTCGTTACCTCGTCAGCAAAAACGGAACTATCGTCTCTGAAACAACCACATAACTCACTCGCGGTAAAATTTTTCGGTACGGGACGCCTTGCTTTCATCCAGTTCCAATCGATTCGTCATTTTGAACCTAATCCAACGGTCAAGCGATCGGACCTGCGGCGCGCCTTCGACATAGCGTCTCAGCATTTGAAGCCTCATCTGGGGTCAGCCGTCACCTGCACCAACAGTAAAAAAGTTCGTTTTGCACCTCAGGCTGTTGTGCTCGGTCGGCGCTCCGCTTAAAACAATGGGGGTTCTGTAATGCTAATAATTTGCTTATGCAAATTAATGCTAACAATTTGCCTATGCAAATTATATACGTTAGCAAAGACAATAGACTATATAAGGCGTTCGTGATCTCGACTACCAGTCATTGTTCACTAGATCAACTGCCGTACGTCGTGACGATAGATGATTCCTCAATCGACGCCCAAAGACTCAACGACCACAACAGCGTGCCGATTGAAGAGAAGCCTGACTGAAGGTAATTGAAAGTAAAATCATTGACAATTGATGATAAGTGATTATAAACTAATTACATATGCTGTTTTGTTTTTTTTTTTTTTTTTTTTTTGTTTTCTGGTTTCTAGCTGATAATGCGGGCCCACTCGTACTTCCCCAGTTCGCTATACTAATTTTTTAAATTGTCTCACCTGCTGTTTCTTCTCGCTGCGAGTTACTAGATAATAATACAACCCACTCGTACTTCCCACTTCGCTAGACTAATAAAATTCACCTCGTTTCTTCTCGCTGCGAGTCACTAGATAATAATACAGCCCACTCGTACTTCCCACTTCGCTAGACTAATAAATTTCACCTCGTTTCTTCTCGCTGCGAGTCACTAGATAATAATACAGCCCACTCGTACTTTCCGCTTCGCTAGACTAATAAATTTCACCTCTTTTCTTCTCGCTGCGAGTTACTAGTAATAATGTAGCCCACTCGTATTCCCACTTCGCTAGACTAATAAATTGCATCGTTTTTTTCTCGCTGCGAGTTACTAGATAATAATACAGCCCACTCCTACTTCCCACTTCGCTAGACTAATAAATTTCACCTCGTTTCTTCTCGCTGCGAGTTACTATATAATAATACAGCCCACTCGTACTTCCCGTTTTTTTTTTTGTTTTTTTTACTTCGCTAGACTAATAAATTTCACCTCGTTTCTTCTCGCTGCGAGTTACTAGCTAATAATACAGCCCACTCGTACTTCCCACTTCGCTAGACTAATAAATTTCACCTCGTTTCTTCTCGCTGCGAGTTACTAGATAATAATACAGCCCACTCGTACTTCCCACTTCGCTAGACTAATAAATTTCACCTCGTTTCTTCTCGCTGCGAGTTACTAGATAATAATACAGCCCACTCGTACTTCCCACTTCGCTAGACTAATAAATTTCACCTCGTTTCTTCTCGCTGCGAGTTACTAGCTAATAATGCAGCCCACTCGTACTTCCCACTTCGCTAGACTAATAAATTTCACCTCTTTTCTTCTCGCTGCGAGTTACTAGCTAATAATGCAGCCCACTCGTACTTCCCACTTCGCTAGACTAATAAATTTCACCTCGTTTCTTCTCGCTGCGAGTTACTAGCTAATAATACAGCCCACTCGTACTTCCCACTTCGCTAGACTAATAAATTTCACCTCCTTTCTTCTCGCTGCGAGTTACTAGCTAATAATACAGCCCACTCGTACTTTCCACTTCGCTAGACTAATAAATTTCACCTCGTTTCTTCTCGCTGCGAGTTACTAGATAATAATACAGCCCACTCGTACTTCCCACTTCGCTAGACTAATAAATTTCACCGGTGTTTCCTTTCTTCTCGCTGCGAGTTACTAGCTAATAATTTTTTTACAGCCCACTCGTACTTTCCACTTCGCTAGACTAATAAATTTCACCTCGTTTCTTCTCGCTGCGAGTTACTACATTATAATACAGCACACTCGTACTTTCCAGCTTCGCTAGACTAATAAATTTCACCTCTTTTCTCTTCTCGCTGCGAGTTACTATCTAATAATCCAGCCCCCTCTTACCTCTCACTTCGCTTTTCTAATAATTTTCACCTCCTGTCTTCTCGCTGCGAGTTACTAGCTAATAATACAGCCCACTCGTACTTCCCACTTCGCTAGACTAATAAATTTCACCTCTTTTCTTCTCGCTGCGAGTTACTAGATAATAATGCAGCCCACTCGTACTTTCCGCTTCGCTAGACTAATAAATTTCACCTATTTTCTTCTCGCTGCGAGTTACTAGCTAATAATACAGCCCACTCGTACTTCCCATTTCGCTAGACTAATAAATTGAACATCGTTTCTTCTCGCTCGAGTTACTAGATAATAATACAGCCCACTCGTACTTCCCACTTCGCTAGACTAATAAATTTCACCTCGTTTCTTCTCGCTGCGAGTTACTAGATAATACTACAGCCCACTCGTACTTCGCTAGAATAATAAATTTCACCTCGTTTCTTCTCGCTGCGAGTTACTAGCTAATAATACAGCCCACTCGTATTTCCTACTTCGCTAGACTAATAAATTTCACCTCGTTTCTTCTCGCTGCGAGTTACTACATTATAATACAGCCCACTCGTACTTTCCGCTTCGCTAGACTAATAAATTTCACCTCTTTTCTTCTCGCTGCGAGTTACTAGCTAATAATGCAGCCCACTCGTACTTCCCACTTCGCTATACTAATAAATTTCACCTCGTTTCTTCTCGCTGCGAGTTACTAGCTAATAATACAGCCCACTCGTACTTCCCACTTCGCTAGACTAATAAATTTCACCTCTTTTCTTCTCGCTGCGAGTTACTAGCTAATAATGCAGCCCACTCGTACTTTCCGCTTCGCTAGACTAATAAATTTCACCTTTTTTCTTCTCGCTGCGAGTTACTAGCTAATAATACAGCCCACTCGTACTTCCCACTTCGCTAGACTAATAAATTTCACCTCCTTTCTTCTCGCTGCGAGTTACTAGCTAATAATACAGCCCACTCGTACTTTCCACTTCGCTAGACTAATAAATTTCACCTCGTTTCTTCTCGCTGCGAGTTACTACATTATAATACAGCACACTCGTACTTTCCGCTTCGCTAGACTAATAAATTTCACCTTTTTTCTTCTCGCTGCGAGTTACTAGCTAATAATGCAGCCCACTCGTACTTCCCACTTCGCTATACTAATAAATTTCACCTCGTTTCTTCTCGCTGCGAGTTACTAGCTAATAATACAGCCCACTCGTACATCCCACTTCGCTAGACTAATAAATTTCACCTCTTTTCTTCTCGCTGCGAGTTACTAGCTAATAATATAGCCCACTCGTACTTTCCGCTTCGCTAGACTAATAAATTTCACCTATTTTCTTCTCGCTGCGAGTTACTAGCTAATAATGCAGCCCACTCGTACTTCCCATTTCGCTAGACTAATAAATTGAACATCGTTTCTTCTCGCTCGAGTTACTAGATAATAATACAGCCCACTCGTACTTCCCACTTCGCTAGACTAATAAATTTCACCTCGTTTCTTCTCGCTGCGAGTTACTAGATAATACTACAGCCCACTCGTACTTCGCTAGAATAATAAATTTCACCTCGTTTCTTCTCGCTGCGAGTTACTAGCTAATAATACAGCCCACTCGTATTTCCTACTTCGCTAGACTAATAAATTTCACATCGTTTCGTCTCGCTGCGAGTTACTAGCTAATAATATATACAGCCCACTCGTACTTTCCACTTCGCTAGACTAATAAATTTCATCTCCTTTCTTCTCGCTGCGAGTTACTAGCTAATAATACAGCCCACTCGTACTTTCCACTTCGCTAGACTAATAAATTTCACCTCGTTTCTTCTCGCTGCGAGTTACTAGATAATAATACAGCCCACTCGTACTTTCCACTTCGCTAGACTAATAAATTTCACCTCTTTTCTTCTCGCTGCGAGTTACTAGCTAATAATGCAGCCCACTCGTACTTCCCACTTCGCTAGACTAATAAATTGAACATCGTTTCTTCTCGCTGCGAGTTACTAGATAATAATACAGCCCACTCCTACTTCCCACTTCGCTAGACTAATAAATTTCACCTCGTTTCTTATCGCTGCTAGTTACTAGCTAATAATACAGCCCATTCGTACTTCCTACTTCGCTAGAATAACAAATTTCACCTCGTTTCTTCTCGCTGCGAGTTACTAGCTAATAATACACTTCCAACCTCGCTAGACTAATAAATTTCACCTCGTTTCTTCTCGCTGCGAGTTACTAGCTAATAATACAGCCCACTCGTACTTCCCACTTCGCTAGACTAATAAATTTCACATTGTTTCTTCTCGCTGCGAGTTACTAGATAATAATACAGCCCACTCGCACTTCCCACTTCGCTAGACTAATAAATTTCACCTCGTTTCTTCTCGCTGCGAGTTACTAGATAATAATACAGCCCACATAGCTGCGTCGAGTATCCGTGCCACCTGAATGAAACCTCAAATATGGGAGCTCGCGGGTAGTGGGTAAACAGCCGATGCTACTTGTTTTTGCATTGAGCGCCATTATCGAAATGAGATGGTGATTCCGAATTAGCGCTACAGTGGTCCCGCTTGCTGATTGATGTCTTGGAAGCTTCATGACTCTTCTTCTTAGCATTCACTGTCGAAATTACTAAGGTGAGTTCCTTCGGTACCAACTTTCGTAGTTCCCATTATTGGGCGTTGCTTAAAATACTGTTTGTGTACATTTTATGTTTAAGAGACTAATTAGTTCTGTTTCGGTGGGCGTTATTTTGTATTAACAACTATTCGATTTATTGAATGGTAGAAAGATATTTATTTCGCCTCGCAAGTGATTGACAACTGAACTTCGCCGGGAATTTTTATGAGAATCCGTCGGTAGGATATGGTCACGTTTTTTAAACCGCGTGAGGGTACTAGTATTTGAAGCGGTGTTCATGTTTATGACAGTTTGTGCCAGGCCATCAAAAACACGTTTCATTAGGAGCATAGCAATATATTGACAAGTGAACTTCGACCCATAACAACCCGTCGGTAGGATGTGGTCACGCTTTTTAAACCTCGCGAGGTTACTAGTATTTGAAGCGGTGTTCATGTTTATGACAGTTTGTCCCAGACCATCAAAAACACGTTGCGTTAACAGCATAGCAATATTTACAGACAGTCAAATTCGTAGAGGGTATATACACTGAAATATTTAGAGGGAATTAGGCCCTTCCCCCACCAAAATTTTTTCGGACGTCCAAAAATTACGAAGTGGGTATTGATAGGACCATTTATATTGGTCCGTCCCTAGGCATTGACAGATACAAAATATAATTACTCGAACATCTATAGCGCGCGCCCAGTGCCCACAAATTGGATAAGGGCTGATATGATCGGACGCAACGTGCAACTCCTTATCTGTCATGCTTCTTCTCAAACATGATCTGCAAAGTTTGCCGGATATCCTGGCGGAGCAGCAAAAGCTCTATAATACTATGGTTTTCTATTTTTAAAGTTTTAAATATCGATTAGTAGATGGTAGAATTACAAAAGGCCACATCGGATCCACATTTTCAGACCCGATCAGACCTCACCTGACAATTCGCAGACCCGAGTGCAGTCTCTCAAGATACATATTATGCATGAGCAGATGAAAAAATTCGAGATATGGAAACAGTAAGAAATGTTTAAAAATATGTTTTCGCGTTCCAGTGTATTTTGCATTGTGCTTATGTATTACACGAACACTCTCATTGATAATAGCTGGGTCCACTAAAGCTTGCGTTGGGATTGTGCAAAATTCTGTCCCGCACGCAGGTAAGTAGAACATGAGATTGGACGACATTTCGGATCCATTGTTGGTCCCGAATTTGACCCGACGACCCGAGTCGGGAATGCGACAACACCCGCTCCGACCCGGTTGCGGTTTCTAATATAAAGGGTTTAAAAAGCTAAATACAACGCATCGAAGTAGCGGGACGCTGTTTTGATTTTATATTTTTTTGATTGAAGCATCAGTTTCGAGTGCTTCGACGTAGGGATCTACCCTAGCAAACCCATTCGTATTCCAAGCCCATTTACGCTGTACCCTCCCCTCCCAACTGTGATACATATATAAAGCCAACAGTGCATGATACATGGAATATATTTTATATATTGATGCTGCCCTGTTGTTGCGCTTGGCATTAAAAAGAAAGCTTGAGAAATATGTTCGCTTTGGGATCTTGAAATAATACTTTGCTTGCCCGAACAAACCACATTCGGTTTTAGAATATTGTCTGTATATGGTTTCGCTGTGGCGTTTCATGGCTGTGTTTACTGTTTTCGTTACAAAAGCAATGTCTAATAATAATATATAGACATATATACATATAATGTAATATATAGGCAGTGAGACTATTATAATGGTTGGTATGGCATCATGGAGCAGCTTGCTTAGCTGGTTGGTGAGTTAGCCGAGTTTTAAGCTAAAGCCGAGCCAGCCAAGCCAAGGCTCATAGATGAACGTTCGTGGTGAGCCGCTGGTTTCTCCTGCAACAAGAACCCGATTGGCGTTTGACTCGCTTCAGGTCTACGTGTGTGTGAGCTACAACTGTATTTGATTCCCACTTGGTTCCTCAGATTATGTCCTTTTCACCACAAAAAATGCCTTATTATGCGTCAGGAAGTAATCGGAGACGAAAATTGGAATTCAGGAAAACGGAAAACTAAAACCTTACAGGGATCGGAATTGTGTTCAGAGAATATCTATTTTTTTCTCCGGCTGTGGTCCAAACGTACTCATACATTTGATGTGTACCAGTGAGTAATTTGCTTTTCCGAATGATATGATTTTAACTCAGGCGAATTGTTCCAGAATAAACAATGCTTGCTCTACAATTTTTTCATCCTAAAACATGCTGTGTTTTAACAAAACACCGCTAGGGAATGAATACATATAGGGTGTTCAAAAACGTAGCCTGGGAACCCTGGTGGATCCGGTAATTTTTGACGGGGACAGGGGGCTCGGAACTTGGTCGTCTTTGATCAACAGATTTTTTCCGACTTTATATTTTTGATTAAAAATTTTTTAATGACCCGGCTTAGGTCTGACATGGGAGGTCTAGCCGACCCCACGCCCGTTTGGCTCCACTAGTGCCTGGTACTGCTTTATAAGCAAGGAAATGCGTTTACTGCTAAATTATTAGTCCGTATCAAGTATAGCAGCTTGAAAATAATTTTCTTTCGAACTGTATAAAAAACAATAGTTCCAGGATTTGTATGGAAAACTTTCTATTATTAACTTGCTTCAGGGGAAAACTGCTTAGTCTATTGCACATTCAGTGGGACGTAATTTGCAGGAAGGATGTATAGCCGAAGGCATTTTTCCAGTTCTGATACGGACCGAGCGATAACACCGTGTGGATCGGAAAATAAGTCAATCCTGAAATGGAAACGTTTTTTCGTTTATCTTTTCCAACTCTCAGTGAGATAAAAATACGACTCTGATGTCTAAAGGGAAGCGAAACGATCATTTTCAGCACAGTTCTAAGTCAAGACTGTGCCCTTACTTCTCTTTTC
The DNA here is from genome assembly GCA_030248225.1 of Trileptium ribeirensis. NCBI lineage: Eukaryota > Metazoa > Nematoda > Enoplea > Enoplida > Thoracostomopsidae > Trileptium > Trileptium ribeirensis. Next base: position 40,561 of record JASANE010018609.1, on the reverse strand, counting down.
GTTAATTTTACTCCTACATAAATTTATAATATCGCGTTCGGGTTCCTGCTTATTTCGGCTCCAGCTATGCCCTGATTATATAAATCATTTTTATGTGATTATCGGCCAATTCCTGCATTGGGCAACTGAGCAGCGTCAAAATTTGTACCCAGACAATTCGTCCCTCCTCCTAATCAATTCATTCCCAGAATAAAGCCTAGGCTTAATCCTGAATATCATTCTGGGCGGGTGCGAGCTATCCAAGGGCGAATTATTCACTTCTCTATATTAATATGTATACAGGGACGTATGTATTCTCTATATGTACGTCATTAAAAAGTGGGTGGGACCGCTACCGGAAAATTGGACAGATGGCCTTGCAGATGGCTTCCTTTTCTAGAAAAATGAGGAGGAGCGCCCCTGTACGTATATATATTTACGTGATCTACATATATAGAGAAAACCAACATGTGTTTTCGTTTACTTGCAGCGTTTAGCGAACAATTAACTTTGCTTAATTTCCTAAAATAATTGTGCAAAAAATCATTTATTGTAGCGTCCAATTTTTGGACGGATCGCTGGATTTTCGTTATACACAAGATTGATGGATTTTCGCAATTGTTTTTATTATTCGACGCCTAATAATATGTAGATCGAAGCTAATATTGCTCTCATTTTTCGATCATGGAATACATTAGTTGTTGTCGCCAAAATGCAAGAAGCAGCTGCTGGCCTAAGTCGCTTTTGTCATGTGCTATCAGTCCTATAATCGGATTTGGCGTTGTCGCAAATTGTCAAAGAATATTTATTAATTGGTTTGTCATTGGTTCCGATTGCACGCCATATGATGTTATGATATCTATATATATGTATATATGTACGTACATGTAGCTGTACGATGTATTTGAATCGTGATTTCAAAAACGAATGTGGAAAGTAACTGAGAGATCAGACGTGGTGGACGTACGTAGCTGAAGCCGGTGCAGCGAAATTTGGGCAACCCAGACAGACTGATTACTTTTGTACAGACCAGACTACAATACGTAATTGTTGGTCTGGGCCGGATCAAACAGTGACACGCCACGTTTCGCTAGAATGGAATAAAAGCGCTGACGGATGATTCACGGTGTTGAAAAACTTTTCGAAACCACAAGTGTATTGGTAGGATCGAGTGGGACCGGGACACCCGACGGGTTCTGTGTGTAGCTAGCTACGATTTGGCAGTTTTAGTAGCGACAAGGAGCCAAGCGCGAGAGGCGGTATTTTCGGCCCGGGGCGCCATCGATATCGAAAGGCCTAGGCCGAAAAAATTCGCTGCGTTCTCATCTGAACCAGGCTCTATGTTGGCGGAGAAAATTTTGGGTCGGAGCATACCACGGCTCAATTCATCAAAGCGTCGCTCCAGGTGGGCGGATCACACATTTGAATGGGTGAAACCTACCAGACAGGTGGTGTTTATCTTTTTAGTTACCTCGCCACGAGATATTAAGTTTCTGTATATAATAGGTTAAAAAAGTGTCTTAATGACAAGTGGCCTGGATAGTAAGACAATGGTCTCCCATTAAATATAAATCCCTTTTTAATTGAAAGCGTTGCAATAAAACCATTTACATGTGCAGTTACCATTCTGATTGATATGTTAAACACAAATTTAGTTCTATCAAACGATCTCGCTATTATACGTTGCTGCTGCTGTTATCAACTTACATATGTGGTGTTGTGTAAAAACGTTGAGCAGTCGTTGTTGAATCGAAAACCAATGCTAAAACTTCGGTTAGCGACAGCTATCGGACGGGGATAAGATCTGATATTTGCCGACAAAAGATTTTCCGTCAGCCGCCAGCCGCCAGCTTAACAGCGCCCTACTGTCTAGTGTGTTTCGATAAACCCACATGAGGTAGTCAACGAGCTAGTGCGTGGCTTTCGCCCTCATCCATGTGTTCAAGATAGGCTTCAGTCTTCACTTCTGTGTAAACGCGAGCGTATAGTCTGCGCGTGCAGTGTAGTTTTATTCTAGACTGTTCTCTCTAAGAGGAGCCAGCCGTGGCTATTTGTTCTCGAATATCTAATATAAGTCTTTGTGTTCTAATGATAAGGAGTGTTTTTGGTTAAAAACTGAAGCTTTGAAAAAATTGGTTTGAAGCGGCGATAAGACTGAGAGGAAAGCGGATTTTAGATAGGGTAAAAAATTTAGCTAACGTATATATGTATATGCTATTCGGTTGAGGTGCTCAGTTTCAGCCGTTGGTGATTGTTCTTATACTCTGTGTAGACAATAATTTGGATGAAATTTGGCTGGATTGTCAGAAAGCGTCATACGTATGTAATTTAATTTTACCACTGATTGGTAATTATGTAGAAAGGGAAAGCTTATCAGCGGTTACTAGCGCCAGTTATGGAATGGGGTCATTTCGAGTGATCGGATCTGGTCGGAACCCGGTCTGGCTCAGAAGCTGAAAGCACTCGCGTTGACCATCCTTTGCGGCGACACTTGCTATGAAGAATGCGGTTGGGCTGTCCGTTGCAGGGCACGTTCATGGCATGCAGCTTGGGAACAGGATTTACTTGCGGCCCTACACTCTGCTGTATGCATTCTTTTTCACATCAATTTCATATGCCAATGCTTCCAAACTCAGTGCAACTCGGGCATTGTCACGAACGAAACGCCGAACGATAAAACGGCTTCCAAGACATACCGCGGTGGTTAACATTTTACTTGAACACCTACTTCTGTCTAGCGTTGTATGTCTCTGGATGAAACGCAATCCTAATCCGTCTGTATCACCGGTTTTCAAAGGCAGATGTTCTCAACTGGTTTCCAAGACTTTTTTATTTACGAAGCGCCGGGAATACATTGGCTGCTTTCGAACATGATCTCGTAACTGGATCGCTACCATAACCAGATCACCGGGTACAAAACGGTAACCGGCCTCAATCTCTGGTAAATGTGTACGGCGGTAGCGGTAATAAAGCTTATTTGAAGCACAGTTAAAATCGATTGAAAGCAATGGGCCGCTCTTTACCGTCCGGATTGAATCGTTCCAACTCCGCTGTCTAGGATAATATGATATGAACATGACCACAATCGATTGACGAATTCGGAATTCAGCGCTGTTCAGCCCGGCTGATCTGTAGACGTGAAGGATAAGTGCAGCACTTAGCCGGTCGTGGTAGAGTTTTTAGCTTTCGTTCAGCGAGAAATATGTCATACCTGATCTGTAGACGTGAAGGATAAGTGCAGCACTTAGCCGGTCGTGGTAGAGTTTTTAGCTTCGTTCGGCGAGAAATATGTCATACCTGATCTGTAGACGTGAAGGATAAGTGCATCACTTAGCCGGTCGTGGTAGAGTTTTTAGCTTCGTTCGGCGAGAAATATGTCATACCTGATCTGTAGACGTGAAGGATAAGTGCATCACTTAGCCGGTCGTGGTAGAGTTTTTAGCTTCGTTCGGCGAGAAATATGTCATACCTGATCTGTAGACGTGAAGGATAAGTGCAGCACTTAGCCGGTCGTGGTAGAGTTTTTAGCTTCGTTCGGCGAGAAATATGTCATACCTGATCTGTAGACGTGAAGGATAAGTGCAGCACTTAGCCGGTCGTGGTAGAGTTTTTAGCTTTCGTTCAGCGAGAAATATGTCATACCTGATCTGTAGACGTGAAGGATAAGTGCAGCACTTAGCCGGTCGTGGTAGAGTTTTTAGCTTTCGTTCAGTGAGAAATATGTCATACCTGATCTATAGACGTGAAGGATAAGTGCAGCACTTAGCCGGCCGTGGTAGAGTTTTTAGCTTTCGTTCAGCGAGAAATATGTCATACCTGATCTGTAGACGTGAAGGATAAGTGCAGTACTTAGCCGGCCGTGGTATAGTTTTTAGCTTTCGTTCAGCGAGAAATGTGTCATACCTGATCTGTAGACGTGAAGGATAAGTGCAGCACTTAGCCGGTCGTGGTTGAGTTTTTAGCTTCGTTCGGCGAGAAATATGTCATACCTGATCTGTAGACGTGAAGGATAAGTGCAGCACTTAGCCGGTCGTGGTAGAGTTTTTAGCTTTCGTTCAGCGAAAAATATGTCATACCTGATCTGTAGACGTGAAGGATAAGTGCAGCACTTAGCCGGTCGTGGTAGAGTTTTTAGCTTCGTTCGGCGAGAAATATGTCATACCTGATCTGTAGACGTGAAGGATAAGTGCAGCACTTAGCCGGTCGTGGTAGAGTTTTTAGCTTTCGTTCATGCGAAAAATATGTCATACCTTATCTGTAGACGTGAAGGATAAGTGCAGCACTTAGCCGGTCGTGGTAGAGTTTTTAGCTTCGTTCAGCGAGAAATATGTCATACCTTTACGGGTCCATTGCGTGCGTGCAAAAGCCTGACAGTTTCTGCTGTGATAGCGCGTGTGCACACGCCGTCGCACACTGAGTTGCATGCATGCCGACTGTGGTGTATCGAGACGAGAACGGCCTAATGTGATTTAGATAGCTGAAGCTACTGCTGCTGCTTTCGATACTCAGCTTGCGTATTTGTTAGCTTGAGTTAAGTTAGCCTAGCTTCAGCGGAGTTAAAAAAGCAGCCTCCTAATCTCACCGGAACATGATTAACGGCGTGTACTTTACGAATGTAAGGAACTACTATCTGGCCTCGGAATGACTCTTGGTTGTCGGGTTGGTTTTTTTGATGAGACTATGGTTGGTTTTAGATAAGATTATAAACATCATACATAATCAATATGACGCAGGCGGTTCTGGCTTAGTGCAGCAGCTGATATATTTATGGCAAGGGCTTGTTTTCTGTGCGGTAGTGTTTTTGGAGGTTTTTGAGTTGCTGTATTATATAAAAATGTATATATATGTCAAATATATATATTAGAATAGGTGTATGATAGATATTGTATTTATATAGTAGTTATATGTATTGTATTTTATATATTTTTGGCGATTTATCCAGTTTTGTTTCAAAAGGTCCCGCGAGTACAAAATGATTTTTGGACATATAGTTGCGAATGACTTTTAGTAATTGGCCGCTAGTCGTACGGTAACGTTTCAAAGCTGTTTATTAGGCTCGGAATGCTGAAAACGTTCTCTTGCGTATGGCAAGTAGGTAGGAATAGTTGTTATCGAATGTAGTTCTGGGCGATTTATTGCTGTATTTTTAACCTTTTGCAACGCCCGAGTCTCAAAGAAAGTGTTTCTTTTCGAATCATATAAAAATAAAATCGTCGTACAATTTTTGATCTTTCTAGTTTTGGGGCTATAATGATCGGAGTTTGGGTTTTTAAAAGCAGAGACGGGAGATCTCGCTGTTTCGACTATTTTTTGGTTTAATTTTGGCATCAAATTTTGCTTGTTTTTTTATTATTTGTTTCTATTTTTAGGAATGCATTAATTGCGAGCGATATATAGTTAATGTTTTTATGTAACTGTATATGCTGCGCAAATGCAAAAGCGCCGAAATCCCCCACACCCGGAGCTTGAGCGTGTATGCCTATTAAAGCTGTATCCGGCTCCGGATATTCCGATTATTCCGGGTATTTCTAAAGACAAATTCCGCGTCCGGGTATTCGTTTTCAAAAATTCCGGTACCGGGTCCGAAATTATTTTATTTTACAAGGTCCGGGTCCTGGTACTAATTTTGGAAAGTTGCAACTCTAATGCTTATGGGCACTTACGCTATATATAATTAATGTTTTGTTTTGGTTCGAAGAAAACAATTCGCGGCGATTTATAGCGGTTCTTGAAAACGTTTTGGACCATCCCAAATTTCCTTCCCCATAACGGTGAGGGAAACTTGATAGGACTAAAATTTAAGGTTTGTTGTTGGCTTAATTTGAGCTCAGAGCATAGATATATCCTCTATTTACTCTTTTTTGACGGCATGACAAAGAAAATGTCTTTGAACCCAAAAAATCATAACAGATCAAAACTAGGCAAAATTTAAAAAATTACTTATCCTGTAACATTACATGTTGGGATCAGAGCCTGGGACTGCGCTAAAAATTCCTATTTTCTCACTGGCCGGCTCGGGCCGGGCCTAAAATTCATAGGCAAACCAAAATTATTCGGAATGTTTAGACAGCGCCTGACTTCAAGATGCACCAGTATAAAGTGTCATATAGTATAGTATAAACTTCGGAATCGCCGCACTTCTCAAATCAGTGGTGCTAAATGAAGTGCATGCGTCCAAACTATGATTTTCCATTTTTTTTGACGAAACGACAACGTCCCAGGTCAAGAAGCAAATGGATATGCATGCTACTTGATGGTCCAACCGAGTTGGATCTCAATTTGTACATGCAAAGTTTTTGTTCGGTGCCACTGGTGATATCTTAGCAAACCCTCTGTTGGATTTCCTATCCGAAAACAAACTGAACTTGCCTCATCTGAAGCTTCTGAAGCTTGGTGCGCTGAGGAAAAAACCATATCCGGTGGAATTCCGCGTTTGGAGCAACTACGCCTGCTAAAGGGGACGCATGACGCTCAGAGCTTATACTAAGGGTTCACTTAGCTTTAGGTTTAGCAAGGGTTGGCTTAGCAATGGTTGACTTAGCTTTAAGCTTAGCAAGGGTTGACTTAGCTTTAGGCTTAGCAAGGGTTGACTTAGCTTTAGGCTTAGCAAGGGTTGACTTAGCTTTAGGCTTAGCAAGGGTTGACTTAGCTTTAGGCTTAGCAAGGGTTGACTTAGCTTTAGGCTTAGCAAGGGTTGACTTAGCTTTAGGCTTAGCAAGGGTTGACTTAGCTGTAGGCTTAGCAAGGGTTGACTTAGCTTTAGGCTTAGCAAGGGTTGACTTAGCTTTAGGCTTAGCAAGGGTTGACTTAGCTTTAGGCTTAGCAAGGGTTGACTTAGCTTTAGGCTTAGCAAGGGTTGACTTAGCTTTAGGCTTAGCAAGGGTTGACTTAGCTTTAGGCTTAGCAAGGGTTGACTTAGCTTTAGGCTTAGCAATGGTTGACTTAACTTTAGGCTTAGCAAGGGTTGACTTAGCTTTAGGCTTAGCAAGGGTTGACTTAGCTTTAGGCTTAGCAAGGGTTGACTTAGCTTTAGGCTTAGCAAGGGTTGACTTAGCTTTAGGCTTAGCAAGGGTTGACTTAGCTTTAGGCTTAGCAAGGGTTGACTTAGCTTTAGGCTTAGCAAGGGTTGACTTAGCTTTAGGCTTAGCAATGGTTGACTTAACTTTAGGCTTAGCAAGGGTTGACTTAGCTTTAGGCTTAGCAAGGGTTGACTTAGCTTTAGGCTTAGCAAGGGTTGACTTAGCTTTAGGCTTAGCAATGGTTGACTTAGCTTTAGGCTTAGCAAGGGTTGACTTAGCTTTAGGCTTAGCAAGGGTTGACTTAGCTTTAGGCTTAGCAAGGGTTGACTTAGCTTTAGGCTTAGCAAGGGTTGACTTAGCTTTAGGCTTAGCAAGGGTTGACTTAGCTTTAGGCTTAGCAAGGGTTGACTTAACTTTAGGCTTAGCAAGGGTTGACTTAGCTTTAGGCTTAGCAAGGGTTGACGTAGCTTTAGGCTTAGCAATGGTTGACTTAACTTTAGGCTTAGCGAGACAAAACGGTGTACTTGACATGATCTGATGTTTTGTGGTATATATACATATTACGTATGTTGGGACACATAAAATAGGTTTCCATGAAATTTTAAAGAAGTTTCTTTGAATTTTGCTCCACCAGATATTCGTTTAAAATTTAAAGAAACATTCCTTGAAATTCAAAGAATTATTTTTAAGAATTACATATTCTTTGAAATTTCAAAGAATTACCTCTTAAAGAATTTCATATCTTTTAAATTTCAAAGGTAATTCTTTCAAATTTGAAGGATTATTTTTTGAATTTTAATGGAATATTTGCTTGTGCAAAATTCAAAGAAACTTGTTTTAAATTTCATGAAAAGTTTTTGAATGTAGTTATTATTTACGATTTGTGAAATACCAGCAGTAACTCGCAAAGCGAAGGGTAACTGAGTGAGTCTGACTACTCTGCGGTTCACGATCAGGTCAATGTTCCAAATTCATATTCCTGAGCAAGCCTAAAGTAAAACGATAGCAATTTATACATCGGCAATACTTCAGTGGCAACGCTACTGTCATTTTATAGTCTTATATATCAAAACCGAAGCACTATTTATTTTTCTTTTCAGTGGCTAAACAGACAAAACTTTTGTAAAATTTATATATAAATCTCACATTTTAAGGAAAATTATATATTGAAGTGTGGTTTTTATGTGTTTTAGGCCACTAACACATGCTTCATTTGATGCATATTAAATACAATGTCTTCTATCTTATTCAACAACATCGAAAGCCGATACACATTCTAGTGACATCTAAATTGAAGAAACGGCAAAATTTCACTACTGTTGATATTAAAATTTACCCAAATTTTCTTCCGGTACCATCTTAGCCGATCTGGGTTTAAAAACAATGAAACCAACGCATTTAACGGGTTAAATAACCCTGTAGTTCTATCGTTCACCAAAAAATTGTATTCTAAATAATAATTTCGAAAGTTTCAATGTTATTGGTTGTTTAACTTCGGCTCATAGCTCGAAAACGACAGCTCTTATAAAAAATGCATAGCAGAAAGATGAGTGGATTTTGCTCTGGTGATATTGTTGTCTTCATTTTTGGATCCGATGCCTCGGACAAGAGTTATAGCTCAAAATGTGTGACTGACCCCAAATGGTCAAAATCAAAAATCAATAGGAGAGGCACAAATATATAACTAGACTAAACTAAACTATATTCCATTACGCGTCGAATAAGAAAAAATTTGCGAAAACCCATCAGTCTGGTGAAAGGTTAAGGTGAAAGGGAAAAATAGAATTAATGTTCTCAAATGAAATACTTTTGGAAGAAAATTCGCTCGCTCGCCTCGTTTCAATAACGGCAACAATTGTAGGACGTTGTCTTTGATTAAAATTTGTTTTTTCAATTTGAAAACCTCCGTCTTAGACTACGCAGAGAACGGAGAGCCAAATCAGTCACACCCAACCAACCTTCTCATCTTTTACTTTATAACTCTGTGGAATTCAATTGAGTTTCATGGAATCCTGACGAATGTGTAACTATTCGACATTATCCTACTATAGATATCAGCACGTGATACAAGTATACACTTGTTCGTAGATTGAATAGAGAGGTGTTTTTTATGATTATAGTTTGATGATTAGCACATGATAGTTTCCGATTTTTCACGGGCGGTAGTTAAAAACGTTGGCTACCCGAAGATAGAGCTAGCTCGGTGTATCACTTTCTAAATCTAGGCTCGTATCACACCGCTTCTTAAATACAATGGGTAGCTTCACCTTCGGTTTGGCTCTGGACGGCTGAGCGAAGTTATATTTTTTGGCATAAATTTTAGTTAATTACTCGTTCCGGCTTCTTTCAAGCCTCGTTTGAAGGTAATGCCGTGGGATGGGATATTCTGTTGAGCGGCCCGGTATTCCATATTGGTTCATGTGGTGATATTATAGTCATGACTCGGATTTGTGCTGCAGTAGAGTTTCAATTCGTTCCAGCTTCGTGTTGTGTACATAGCTGGTTTCGAACGCAAATGCGGCGACTATTTCATGTTTTACCGCCGTCGTTTTAGCAAATAGCGCCTGTCTGTTTGCAAAATCATGTGTCGGGTGCCATGGCTGGTTCTTAAACCTTGCCTAGGCTACGACAGAATATGCCTTTTCGGGTTTGGTTAGGCACGTAGTCATGTTTTCACATCTGGTGGGTGCTGTTTTTACAGACGTTTAGCCGTGGTCTTTTTGATCTATAATACCACGTGTTGAGTTATTATAGGTTTGAAATGGCGATCGCGGAACGATGTTGACATACGAGGCTGCATTTGGGTATTATTATTAGTACCATTATTAGTACGTACCTATCAGTGGCGGTTTAAGAGGTGGTGGGGGGCTCGAGCCTCCCTGTGGAGTGAACGATTATACATACTGAGGAACGATTCGTGATATTATATTGGAATATTTTTGGTATGCCAACTTTTATAGAAATGTTGATGGAGGAGGAGCCCCCCCCTGTGAAAACCGCGACTGCTACCTACCTGTATCAACGTAACATTGATATAGGCCCCATAACTAGCTTCGCCGGATAGAGCTCAACTTCATTAGACACTGGCTCTCAGTAACTGAAAATTATTATAGCTGTGGATTTAGTTTGGATATGGCCAGGTTCAGAATCAGGCACTGGACTGTGAGGAATAATTGTAAAATTTGTTCAATCTTCAGTGTCAATCGCTAAAATAGTTAATAATGTAGTATCACAGACGTTGCGGAGCCATTGTGATTGAGGTCTAATATATATAAGTTTTAAACAAAATATATATTTCCGTAATTATTTAACTTTTATCTTCGAAATGTCATTTTTTATAACTCGAATTATATTTTTGAAGGATAGGAGTATATTTTTGGGGCTGTTTGTTAGTAAGCATTGCCTGATGAGATGATGAACCCAAGGAGACAAGAGCGTAGCCAGGAATTTTGAAGGGGGGGGTCGCGGCCCACAGTGGGTACCTAAAGGGGGGTCCGGGGGGTCGCGCTCACAAAGGAGGGGTCGCCGCCCACTGTGGGTACCTAAAAGGGGGCCCGGGCTGTCGCGCTCAGAAATGTTAAAACGGTTTCCAGAATTCGGTATTTTAAGTATATACGCCATAAACAAGTAAAAAATGCAACTGTTGCCAAAATAGCGAATTTTAATACAAAATTGTGAAGTTTGGCCAAAAATACGGTTGAAAGTAATTGTTTTCTAGTGCGAGAGAGGCTAGTTTTAGCACAATTTCCGACATGATTTTCAATAGGAATCACTCAAAAAAATTTTTGTTTGGGGTTGAACCAAAGGGGGGGGGGGGGTGGCGACCCCCGCAAACCCCTCCTGGCTACGCCCTTTCAAGGAGACTAAATGTTTGCTACACTTTCACCTCGGCTATCCGGAGAGTCATTTTGAATCGGATAGGAGCTTAAACAGCAGTTGTCGTGCGGCGGAGTCCGATACGGATTGCAGTCTTAAGTTTTTTTGGGGAGAGAAGCAATTAGTGGTTAGTACTCTGACCAAAAAAAAAGTTTTTTGATACATTGAAAAAAGGACCTTCAGGCAAAAATGGCGTGGGTAAGCACGATATGCGATTGTAGTCTATGGATTACAGGGTAGTAAGCTAACAAGTAGCGAAACTGGCTTGTTCTGCGTCCCGCAAATTATGTATATGTTTCCTCAGTGGTTGCTGGTTGGCATCATGTAAAAATAATTATTATAATAGCTTTAATTTCTAAAACACAACCACAATGGGGAAAACATGTTTTATTTTGGCTGATTATATAAATGTGTGCGTTTTTAATTATATATTTTGTTGGAACAATGTCATTGTTCCAACTCATGACATCTATTATTGATAATAATGATAATGAGAAATCGGCGTCACAAGGCGTGTGATCAGGGGCGTTGCAACACGGGCATCCACCCGTTTTTTTTTCAAGCAACCCAAATATTTACTAACGCCCCCTCCCCTCCCTCACTCCATTATGACTAGCATACCGCGCCCCTTCCATGTGATTCAGGCATGCTGCTCACGATGTTGGGACTTGCCCCCATTTCACTGTTGTTGCTTTCTCCGGGTCATCTCCGAGCGGTTGGGCGTTCATCGTTTGCTGCTTCTTCTGCCTCGATGTCATTACTGCGAAGATGTCACGCGACAAGCCGTCTTCTTCTAATTCAGGGCGGTCTTTTGAGTAATTTTCAAAAAAAAAACTAATAATAAGGAAAGACAGCGAAACTTGATCTGTTTTCGGGTTGCTGAGCAGCTGGGAATGAATAATTAAATTTGATACATAAAATAGCTGGTATATAGTCGCTCTGTTTTGCTCGTTCGTAGTTGTGATCAATACACGTGGCTTTAGTTTGGGGTTTTATTTTTCCGTCCGCTGCGTCTGCTTCACATTGTTTTTAATCAAATACCTGCATCAAATTCTATGTTTTCTTGAGGTGATTGGTTTTTTTCTGAGTTGTCGAAACGTTATTATTACGTGGACCATCGGCAGTTGCTACTGATTAAAATTTGGTCGTCGCTGCTGCCTGTGCATATATTGATAGTACATTTTGCCGACAAGGGGGTGAGGATAGAATATTTGGTGGGTTTTTGGATAGAATCCTTGTCGATTTTCGGAGATGATCCATCTTGTCGGTTTTTTAAGTCGTGTACACACGATCAAGCTTTTTGCTCAAAATTTGAAAGCATCTTATTTGCAATTTTTGTAAGTTTGAATGTGTGAACACTGGTTAAATCTTTGAATGACATTCGTTTAGCCAATCATCGACGGGATGTGTGAACTGAAAAAGTTTGAGCTCAAATTTTTGTCTCAAATGTTGTATTTTTCCTCTAACAATCACCTTCACATTTTATCAAAATTTGAGCGAAAATTTTTTATCGTGTGAACGCCCTTTTAACGGTTAAGTGGGTTTGACGAACGATCACTGTTTTAGTAGACGGCTGGACTTCCTTTTGCTTCTTTATGGTTTTGAACTCAAAAGGATGTGATATTGGATGCATCGGACGATCTCAGCTTTTAGAATTTATTTTATACCATCCCAGGACAGAATTTTTTGGAACAGCAAACCATCATGGTAATGGGTGCGGTTTTTGATGAATTTTGTCTGTTTTTTGAAACTCGTCTCTAGGAAAAAACAAAATGTGGGCAATTTGATTCAATGATAGGGAGATGTTGATTTTAGATTGTTCCGAGTTCTTGTCTTAGTCCCGTGTAGCTCCTTTTTTCACCGCCCCAGTGTTTTACCCCGCTTTTGTGTTTTTCTCAGCCATTTGTTACTGACTACTACTCTACATTTTAGCATGGATTGGTTTTAACTTGAGAAACGGCGCTTGGCTTTGCGAATGGTGTGAGTTGAATTGCTAACACCGTCGGGTCATGTATATCTTACGGAATTTATTTAGTCGACTATAGCAATAAACGCGTGACAGGCTGTGTCTCCCGACTAGGGTTCAAGGAATTTCGTATCGTGTCCGGTATTTCGGCCTCAGGCATTGCATCATTGCACAAGCTTTCTCCTCTTTTCGAGTAATCAGTTAACGTTTTGTCTGTTTAAGAGCAATTAAACTTTAAATTTTTGTCCCATGGTAATCATATCTAGTTCTTCTGTCATCTGTAATGGTAGGGGGTGAACTAGATATGGTCCGAAACTTTTTGGGTATTAAGATGCTTAGTCCTCCCGGTGGTTAAACGGGTTCGTTTACAACCGTCTTTGTTGCCTTACGATGCTGATTTATATAGTAGTATTATTAAGAACTCCAAATTGAGGTGGAAGGCTGGCATTTTTCGGTTTCGCCTGGTTCAGAACAGGTGTCCCCCAGTTCATACCCGTGGCAAAATTTTAAGCTCCACCGGTTCACCGCCTCTTGGAATTTTTTTGTTTCCAATCGGTCGAAGTTACATAAAATTTGTACTAAAATTCCTTTGTAAAGCCAAAAATTTTCCAAATTTTTTCGAAATTGCTTCAAAATAGCTTTTTCTCTCTATTAAAAGCGTTTTGGACACTGTTTCTAGACACGATTTGTAACCGTTCTTCTCTTGGAAAAATCCCCCTGGCAAAATCTGACGCCCCTACCGGTTCGGAACCAGAGGGCCCGCGTGGCACAATTTTCAGCGAATGGAGAGCCCAGTGTTATATATCGAAATTTGTGCAAATATTTAACCCAAATTTCTAAATTCTAATTTCAAAATTTCTAAAAGAGGCTATTTTAAATCCAGAATTATTGTTTTATTCTCAAGTTGTGGCCATATTCTAATGACTTCTGATATTGTTGCTTCGCATTGTATTTTTGTGTACATGAGTATATAGTATTTTTCGAACGACTGGTCGGTTTTTTGTGGGCCATTAACACAACAGGCGGCAAGGAATAGATTGTTATGAAGACCATTCTCGTTGATGGCTATGGACTCGTCATTTGTGCTCGTCGTTTAGTACTGGAATTTATCTCGTTGCTTTATCTATCTTAGGACGCCTTCTGGGAGCTGATTGTTGGTTGGTCGGTCGGTCTAAACGCAGCCTTTTTTGGTGGTTTTCGTGGTCAGACGTTTTGGCTATAAAAATCGATGCTTCTTGTCGCTTTGGTTTGTGATAGTGAAATATATACAGATATATAAACCTGACGAAGATTTTACGACGCTATTATTTTGATGGCGGCGGAGCTTCGTTTTGAAAACGACCAATATTTTGTGGAAGAAAAATAATTCATTCTTCCAAAATGGGTTGTTGTGTCCTGGAGTGTCTCGTGAGGCCACTGTTTTTTGGAATAGGACTTATTTTGAGAAAACTGCATATTGCAGTCTGATGCGTTGTTTCGCTTATTGGCATTTCTTTGTGTACGGGAGGGGTCGGTGATGGCAGCACTTTTTTAGGCTTAGTATGACGCTTAATAATGACATCGCTTGGTCAATATATCGATACTAAATATATACTATTTGTCGGCTCGATATGTCTATTTAAGGAACGGATCGCCATTTAATTGATGAGTATGAGTGTTAGGATTTATAAAGCGCTTTTTCGTCAAAGTCATAGCAAACGCGGTGTGGATTTTATATTAGTCAGGAGGAAACTGGTGTTTTCAGATTTTTCTTCACACATTCAATCCATGAAACCGTAACTCCGGAGGTAATGAGTTCCACATTGTTGCACCAAAGTGTTGAACGATGGAATTTGATGCAGTGCTAACGTGGATTATTCGAGGTTAACGGTCAAAAAGTCGAAATCATCAATATTTCGGATTGATAGCTGGGAGAGGAACCTGAAAGTGACTGATGTACCGCCATCTTGCATTGAAATGTGCCAGTACCATCATCAGGGCATTGAAATGTGCCAGTACCATCATAGGTTGCATTTTTGTTTTAATATATTCCTACAGATTCGACTGAGCTATAAATAGCGGTGTAATCGTTTAAAATAGGTTAAAGGTTTGATTTTGGAAGCGAAAATTTCAATCTCCTTTTGGGAAATCACATTCGTGATTTCGGAAAAATAGGAAGTTTAAAATTTTAATCTGGTAAACAGTCGTTATGAAATAAGTCTGTATTCGTATTTGTTATTTAAATTTCCATTTTTAAATTACAAACGTTTATATTTTCATTTCTATTTTTATTTATATTTTTAGAGTTGTACATTTACATTTTGTTTTGTCTTCAATAAACATCCAAATCTTTCCTTACTAGAATTTTGGTTTTGTATATGAGCATTATAATCGTTGAAGTCGCCTGTTTTGACTGAGTATAAGCTATTGGCTCCTCTCAGAGTTACTTGGAGCCAGCAACTAGTGCGTTCAAGGGTGTAGCCAGGAATTATTTTGAATGGGAGGTCGCGGTCCACAGTGGGTGCCTAAAAGAGGTGTGGTCCGGGGGAGTCGCGCTCAGAAATGTGAAAGTGGGGTCAAGAAGGGCATGTCATTCGTAGATGCACATGTCTTCGAGCTAACTTTCCGTTGTGGGCCCCTGCCCGCCCCCTCGCTTGGGCGACACCGTAACTCCCGCCTAGGCGACCGGCTGTCCACCCCATCAGGAGACCGAAGGCACCATTTCGACCCGTCCATTCCTTTGATGCCCTGGCTACCACCTGTCACTTCGGATATTTAAGCATGTCTAATCTATAACCCCTGCTTTTAGTATTGTCTGGTCTAAGTGACAACCAGAGAAATATTAGCTTGTTTTGACCACCCCATCGTTTGGTATAATTCTGCGCGGCCCAGATGCCTAGTGTTTGGGTTGTGTTTTGAGACCATTCTGTTGTATCTTACCAGTTTTTATATAATACTTTCTGTGTATGTAGCCTGGTACTTAGTAGCACTGATTAATATGTTTTTTCTTAATACATATATGTATATACACAAAACACACAATGTAACTACAATATATATGTATGGCTTACGAGTAGGAAAGCTTTTGTGTGCTTTTGCACGAGGCACAATACCTATACAACGGTGAGTCGAGGTGCTTTCGCTTACGGTGCCTGGTTCCATTTATGTATCCATTTGTGGGATTCCCTCTATACCTGGTGATGCTTACATCAGCTGCAATATGCCAATGATTACCTTGTAAACTTGGTTGGTTATATAGCAAATGTATTCCGACATATAGTAGTTATATTTGTGTGCGTTACTAATATATATATATGGCATGGTTTTTTGGCCCTATGTTGCCTAGGTGAACCAGGTAATGGTATAAGTTGTTGGCAGCTTCGTTGCTACATAGTCAGTATAGTCAGAGCCAGTGCAACCATAGTCAATTCTTTGTGGATGGCAACGGCAACACAAAAGGAGAGCACAGCGAACACGTCTGAGTTTCAGAGTTTGGGTCAACTTATACAATCTGCTTACATTGAATGTCCCCTATGGGAGTAAGACCCCGGGCAACCGTGGTCAATTCTTTGTGACTGGCATCGGCAAAATAAAAATTTCAGAGTTCGGGTCAGGTTATATAGTCTGCGTTGCGTACATTGAATGTCGCCTACGACGTATATGTATACTTGCTACTTACTACTGACAGCATTAAGCGTTATATATACATACTTGTCGCTGTTTGTGACGCGTTGTATCACTGAAACAGAGAAAGAGCGGTATTTCCACCGTCTGTGTCATAACTCTTCGCTGGATCGATGGATTTTCACAATTTTTCTTTAATCGGCGCGTAATAGAGTATGGCTAGTAATGCAATTATTGGTTTGCATTTGCACTGCTTTAAATTTGTTTAATAACCCAATTCTCAGTAAACCGGCATCAACTGGTGTCTTGCATCTCCCAGCCGCATTTTAAGAGCTAATTCGTGTCAGACGCTAGAGAAAAAATTGTTGAGATTATTACACAGATGCTACAATTTGAGTTTTATATGCAATTTGTTTTTCAGAGAAACTGTTTTCCAGCTATGGCCTAAAAAATAAAAAATACGCCCAAACAATGAAAACTTTTTCTAAATTTTGACGGAGTAAATTTGTTTTTTGTTGATGCTTCAACGCTGGGATTATGGAATTGTTTAACCCCATAGACATGTTAGTTGTATCGCTCCAAAAGTATATCGATATTACCAGAGAGTGCATTAGGAAAGAGTTCCCTGCACTCACATGTAAACCCGTGATTGATGACGCGGGCGTTTTCGGCCTGATTCCCCCCAGTTTCTTTAAGGGGGACGAGATGCACAGACCCGTCCCCCATTGTTTTTTTTTTGGGGGGGGGCGGGTAGGTCGATTCCCCCCTCCAGTTTCTTGGCATGGGGTTCCAGCTACCCCCCTCTCCAGAAACTGGGGGTCTGTGCATCTCGACCCCCCACATCCCGAAAAAATGTGGGGAGCTCAGGCCGAAAATGCCCCCGCCATCAAACACGGGTTTACTTGTCAGTACAGGGAAGTGTCATAGTCTTCCCTAATGCACGCTTGATATTACTAACTGAACAGGAATTTGCCTTGGGCAAATTTTCTAAATGTTGTATCGAAAAATATTCAAATTTTGTCACGTTTGTAAATATAGATGTATATACATTTAATTTAGGATTAGAGTGTGCCATTAGGTATTCGGGGTTGCTAAATGCGGTAAAAACAATTGTATTTGCGAACTCTACATCACGTAGGAGGCATCTAACGCGTCAAAACGACGGTACAGTTTATATTTTTTCCTTAAAAAGTTGTGATTTATAAATGTCGAAAAGTTTTCTTGTTCTCGAAAATTTGGAGAGAATACATAAGGGGTTCTACAATTTCGATATGCGACTAAAATAGCCAGCCGTTGTATTGCTTATTAAAGCATTGCCGGCGTATGGATTGTTTTTTTTGGGTTGGGGCTCCAGCTACCCTTCCCCAAGAAACTATGGGTTTGTGCATCTCGATCCTCCACACACCCCCCAAAAAATGGAGGGTCAGGCTGGAAACGCTCGCGTCATCAAACACGGATCTCTATGTGAGTGCAGGGAAGTGTCTCATTGTGTTGCTTATTAAAGCATTGCCGGCGTATGGATTGGTTTTTTTGGGTTGGGGCTCCAGCTACCCTTCCCCAAGAAACTATGGGTCTGTGCATCTCGATCTTCCACACACCCCCCAAAAAATGGAGGGTCAGGCTGGAAACGCTCGCGTCATCAAACACGGATCTCTATGTGAGTGCAGGGAAGTGTCTCATTGTGTTGCTTATTAAAGCATTGCCGGCGTATGGATTGGTTTTTTGGGTTGGGGCTCCAGCTACCCTTCCCCAAGAAACTATGGGTCTGTGCATCTCGATCCTCCACACACCCCCCAAAAAATGGAGGGTCAGGCTGGAAACGCTCGCGTCATCAAACACGGATCTCTATGTGAGTGCAGGGAAGTGTCTCATTGTGTTGCTTATTAAAGCATTGCCGGCGTATGGATTGGTTTTTTGGGTTGGGGCTCCAGCTACCCTTCCCCAAGAAACTATGGGTCTGTGCATCTCGATCCTCCACACACCCCCCAAAAAATGGAGGGTCAGGCTGGAAACGCTCGCGTCATCAAACACGGATCTCTATGTGAGTGCAGGGAAGTGTCTCATTGTGTTGCTTATTAAAGCATTGCCGGCGTATGGATTGGTTTTTTTGGGTTGGGGCTCCAGCTACCCTTCCCCAAGAAACTATGGGTCTGTGCATCTCGATCCTCCACACAGCCCCCAAAAAATGGAGGGTCAGGCTGAAAACGCTCGCGTCATCAAACACGGATCTCTATGTGAGTGCAGGGAAGTGTCTCATTGTGTTGCTTATTAAAGCATTGCCGGCGTATGGATTGGTTTTTTTGGGTTGGGGCTCCAGCTACCCTTCCCCAAGAAACTATGGGTCTGTGCATCTCGATCCTCCACACACCCCCCAAAAAATGGAGGGTCAGGCTGGAAACGCTCGCGTCATCAAACACGGATCTCTATGTGAGTGCAGGGAAGTGTCTCATTGTGTTGCTTATTAAAGCATTGCCGGCGTATGGATTGGTTTTTTTGGGTTGGGGCTCCAGCTACCCTTCCCCAAGAAACTATGGGTCTGTGCATCTCGATCCTCCACACACCCCCCAAAAAATGGAGGGTCAGGCTGAAAACGCTCGCGTCATCAAACACGGATCTCTATGTGAGTGCAGGGAAGTGTCTCATTGTGTTGCTTATTAAAGCATTGCCGGCGTATGGATTGGTTTTTTTGGGGTGGGGCTCCAGCTACCCTTCCCCAAGAAACTATGGGTCTGTGCATCTCGATCCTCCACACATCCCCAAAAAATGGAGGGTCAGGCTGAAAACGCTCGCGTCATCAAACACGGATCTCTATGTGAGTGCAGGGAAGTGTCTCATTGTGTTGCTTATTAAAGCATTGCCGGCGTATGGATTGGTTTTTTTGGGTTGGGGCTCCAGCTACCCTTCCCCAAGAAACTATGGGTCTGTCTGTGCATCTCGATCCTCCACACACCCCCCAAAAAATGGAGGGTCAGGCTGAAAACGCTCGCGTCATCAAACACGGATCTCTATGTGAGTGCAGGGAAGTGTCTCATTGTGTTGCTTATTAAAGCATTGCCGACGTATGGATTGGTTTTTTTGGGGTGGGGCTCCAGCTACCCTTCCCCAAGAAACTATGGGTCTGTGCATCTCGATCCTCCACACACCCCCCAAAAAATGGAGGGTCAGGCTGAAAACGCTCGCGTCATCAAACACGGATCTCTATGTGAGTGCAGGGAAGTGTCTCATTGTGTTGCTTATTAAAGCATTGCCGGCGTATGGATTGGTTTTTTTTGGATTGGGGCTCCAGCTACCCTTCCCCGAGAAACTATGGGTCTGTGCATCTCGATCCTCCACACATCCCCCAAAAATGGAGGGTCAGGCTGAACACGCTCGCGTCATCAAACACGGATCTCTATGTCAGTGCAGGGAAGTGTCTCATTGTGTTGCTTATTAAAGCATTGCCGGCGTATGGATTGGTTTTTTTGGGTTGGGGCTCCAGCTACCCTTCCCCAAGAAACTATGGGTCTGTGCATCTCGATCCTCCACAGACCCCCCAAAAAATGGAGGGTCAGGCTGAAAACGCTCGCGTCATCAAACACGGATCTCTATGTGAGTGCAGGGAAGTGTCTCATTGTGTTGCTTATTAAAGCATTGCCGGCGTATGGATTGGTTTTTTGGGTTGGGGCTCCAGCTACCCTTCCCCAAGAAACTATGGGTCTGTGCATCTCGATCCTCCACACACCCCCAAAAAATGGAGGGTCAGGCTGAAAACGCTCGCGTCATCAAACACGGATCTCTATGTGAGTGCAGGGAAGTGTCTCATTGTGTTGCTTATTAAAGCATTGCCGGCGTATGGATTGGTTTTTTTGGGGTGGGGCTCCAGCTACCCTTCCCCAAGAAACTATGGGTCTGTGCGTCTCGATCCTCCACACACCCCCCAAAAAATGGAGGGTCAGGCTGAAAACGCTCGCGTCATCAAACACGGATCTCTATGTGAGTGCAGGGAAGTGTCTCATTGTATTGCTTATTAAAGCATTGCCGGCGTATGGATTGGTTTTTTTGGATTGGGGCTCCCGCTACCCTTCCCCAAGAAACTATGGGTCTGTGCATCTCGATCCTCCACACACCCCCCAAAAAATGGAGGGTCAGGCTGAAGACGCTCGCGTCATCAAACACGGATCTCTATGTGAGTGCAGGGAAGTGTCTCATTGTGTTGCTTATTAAAGCATTGCCGGCATATGGATTGGTTTTTTTGGGATGGGGCACCAGCTACCCTTCCCCAAGAAACTATGGGTATGTGCATCTCGATCCTCCACACACCCCCCAAAAAATGGAGGGTCAGGCTGAAAACGCTCGCGTCATCAAACACGGATCTCTATGTGAGTGCAGGGAAGTGTCTCATTGTGTTGCTTATTAAAGCATTGCCGGCATATGGATTGGTTTTTTTGGGTTGGGGCTCCAGCTACCCTTCCCCAAGAAACTATGGGTCTGTGCATCTCGATCCTCCACACACCCCCCAAAAAATGGAGGGTCAGGCTGAAAACGCTCGCGTCGTCAAACACGGATCTCTATGTGAGTGCAGGGAAGTGTCTCATTGTGTTGCTTATTAAAGCATTGCCGGCGTATGGATTGGTTTTTTTGGGTTGGGGCTCCAGCTACCCTTCCCCAAGAAACTATGGGTCTGTGCATCTCGATCCTCCACACACCCCCAAAAAATGGAGGGTCAGGCTGAAAACGCTCGCGTCATCAAACACGGATCTCTATGTGAGTGCAGGGAAGTGTCTCATTGTGTTGCTTATTAAAGCATTGCCGGCGTATGGATTGGTTTTTTTGGGGTGGGGCTCCAGCTACCCTTCCCCAAGAAACTATGGGTCTGTGCGTCTCGATCCTCCACACACCCCCCAAAAAATGGAGGGTCAGGCTGAAAACGCTCGCGTCATCAAACACGGATCTCTATGTGAGTGCAGGGAAGTGTCTCATTGTATTGCTTATTAAAGCATTGCCGGCGTATGGATTGGTTTTTTTGGGTTGGGGCTCCAGCTACCCTTCCCCAAGAAACTATGGGTCTGTGCATCTCGATCCTCCACACACCCCCCAAAAAATGGAGGGTCAGGCTGAAAACGCTCGCGTCATCAAACATGGATCTCTATGTGAGTGCAGGGAAGTGTCTCATTGTGTTGCTTATTAAAGCATTGCCGGCGTATGGATTGGTTTTTTTGGGTTGGGGCTCCAGCTACCCTTCCCCAAGAAACTATGGGTCTGTGCATCTCGATCCTCCACACACTCCCCAAAAAATGGAGGGTCAGGCTGAAAACGCTCGCGTCATCAAACACGGATCTCTATGTGAGTGCAGGGAAGTGTCTCATTGTGTTGCTTATTAAAGCATTGCCGGCGTATGGATTGTTTTTTTTTGGGTTGGGGCTCCAGCTACCCTTCCCCAAGAAACGATGGGTTTGTGCATCTCGATCCTCCACACACCCCCCAAAAAATGGAGGGTCAGGCTGAAAACGCTCGCGTCATCAAACACGGATCTCTATGTGAGTGCAGGGAAGTGTCTCATTGTGTTGCTTATTAAAGCATTGCCGGCGTATGGATTGGTTTTTTGGGTTGGGGCTCCAGCTACCCTTCCCCAAGAAACTATGGGTCTGTGCATCTCGATCCTCCACACACCCCCCAAAAAATGGAGGGTCAGGCTGGAAACGCTCGCGTCATCAAACACGGATCTCTATGTGAGTGCAGGGAAGTGTCTCATTGTGTTGCTTATTAAAGCATTGCCGGCGTATTATTTTTATTATGGTGTTTTTTAAGGAGAAGGCACACGAAATTCCAATTTAGAACCAGCTTGTAATTAATAGTCATTAAAGCGCCGCAGATTAGCCGGAGTCGGTCCGTTTTCACTGGGCAAGTAACTAACTAGTACATCAGAAAATGACCACGTTTGAGGAAAAACAAATGAATGTAGAGTTCAGATATGGGGTGCTTGGTTGTTTTCCGTGTGCGTATGGGATATTTCGTACAATGGTATACAGTACATATTTGATTAGTCATCGTGTCGTTGTAACTAGTAATCGTTGTTGCCTTGACAACTATTGGTATACACTTTGTGGGAACAAGAGAAGGAAATTGCGACTATTGTGGCTCGAGTCAAGTCGGCATACGTATTTGGGGATTGTTAATGTGGTCGCGGAAAACACGGTGTCTTTGTGGGTTTAGTTTTTTGTTCCTAACGATCGAGCGGAACCAGTAGGTATATCATGACTAGCGGAGCCGGAGGTGATAACTCTTGTAGGGTTGAGTCTTTTGAATATATAGATGAACTTAGTAATCATGAGCTGACAAGGGAGGATTGAGAATGAACTTATCAACTGACTATTAGCTGAAAAGTGGGTGTGCGGGGTTGGCTTGAGATGTGTAATATAAATGTGCAAATGGGACCTGATAACTGGCTAACAAAACACTGAGGTTGGAGTTTTAAGCGGGCGGAGCCCTGCAGGATAAAAACCTGCGAAGGGCTCCAAACCGCCGTGGTGGTTGCGTCACTCTATATTTATAGCCTCGGCGATCGCTGACAGCATCGAAGGCCTCGGAGTCAGTGGTCATGTCGTCTGGGTCGCGCACCTATAACATGGAAACCACAAGTTGTAGGTCAGCACCGAACCAATGTTCAGAAGAATTTGGGGCAGGAGGTGGTACTGTGTATTCGCAGGGTCCAGTGTACTCTCTATCGCAGAGTACAGTATATTGTGCATTCACAGGATCCGGTAACTTAAGCTAAATATATACCGTAGAGTACGTTTATAGCGAAATCGCTTTGAGGAATGAAAATTAAATAAAGTTGCTATTTCGACATTTTTGCTATATCTACATTTGTTTCAGTGTAAGCAATCCGGCTGGGGTCAAACAAAGATTTCACTGTAAACACACACCACTGTATGGATATTGGATGTTTGTAATCGGTTCGGGCCATGTTCAGGTTGGGATGAAATTTGTTGGGTTTCGGGTAGGCTCGGGGGTTCGGATAAGAGTACCTAATATTTATCTTCAGGCTAACCGCACTGAATAATGAACTGTCCCAACTACATTTAAATAGCATATATTCGAAGCTGCAGCACCTGCAAACGATTCGGTTGTAACATTCTCTTCGCGCAGCTGGGCCAGTTGTTCGATAAGAATTGGTTGAAAACCCGCACATAGAAGCCTAGTTGTTAGTTTCAAGTAGTAGTTTCGATTTTTGATAGCCGGTTATCGCGTCGAATCCGGGTTACAGTCTCGTCTCGTTAGGTCGGGTTGATATCTTTGAACCCGATGAGGTTTCTGATGTATGTTGAATAATTTTTTCTGGTGACACGATGCATAGCCAGGCATGGTTTTGTCCTACATCGCTCATATCACCAATACAAAAACCGTCTTGGCTTCGATCTAACGTCAAAGATAGAAGCGTCTTTTCTTTCTCTAATTTCATTCTAAATTTGGATTTAGGATTTTTGTCTAAGCTAATGCCGACGTTGTAAAATGTTTATCTGGAATGTATATATCATAGTTCACGTTCCCGTGAATTATTTATATTTGGCTTACCATTGGGAATTAATTTACGTAATTGTTTATCATCGGATGAGACATTGAATTACGCTAGAAATGTTGTAATCTGAAAATTAGGAATTTCCACAAGAAATTCACCGCTTATATATATATATATATACACCTAAATAAATATGCCTGAGTTTTGCAAGGTAGTTCATTTTCGGTTTTAGCAGGCAGCTGTGAATGTATTAAAATAGGAACATTTTTCATATCCCCTGAGGCTCTGTTTATATATATACTGTGAATATTAGTGATAATGCTCTATTTCAAGAAGGCCGGAACAGTTGTTCTGATCCTGGGTGGACCGGCCCGGTAAGTCCTGGTCGGATTCGCTCCGCGGTTGCCTGGAATATGGTGCATCTGTGAATGTTAGTGATACAGCTTCATTTCTCGGAGGTACAGGTATAACGGTTTGCGATCCTGGGTGGACCAGACCGGATCGTCCTGTCACGAAGGCATATATACGGCACTGCCAGACATGATTAAAGCACACAAAGACTTCAAAAATCAAGCCGAAATATGTAACACAACGGGCATTACATCGGACACAAGGGTATGGACGGTCCCACTGATATCAGAAAAACAGAGCCTCAGGGGATATGAAAAAATGTTCCTATTTTAATACATTCACAGCTGCCTGCTAAAACCGAAAATGAACTACCTTGCAAAACTCAGGCATATTTATTTAGGTGTATATATATATATATAAGCGGTGAATTTCTTGTGGAAGTTCCTTATTTTCAGATTACAACATTTCTAGCGTAATTCAATGTCTCATCCGATGATAAACAATTACGCAAAAATAGTTAACCAATGAAAAGAGGGATTTAGACCCTATAGGTCCCCTTCCCACTTACCCCCATATATATACGTTGGCATTAGTTAAGCAATGAAAAGAGAGATTTAGACCCTATAGGTCCCCTCCCCACCTACCCCCATATATATACGTTGGCATTAGTTAAGCAATGAAAAGAGAGATTTAGACCCTATAGGTCCCCTCCCCACTTACCCCATATATATACGTTGGCATTAGTTAAGCAATGAAAAGAGAGATTTAGACCCTATAGGTCCCCTCCCCACTTACCCCATATATATACGTTGGCATTAGTTAAGCAATGAAAAGAGAGATTTAGACCCTATAGGTCCCCTCCCCACTTACCCCCATATATATACGTTGGCTTTACAATGCTGTAAAAACGAAGAGAATGTATAAACCGTAAGGGTTGGATCCAATGACGAGCTTTATTCCTTTTTTGCTTTACTGTCGGCCAAAATTTCAATTTAGTCATGTGTGATTATTTTTGAAATTGTGATTGATTGACGTTAAAGATGGATCGAAAATTTTTATTTGGTTTTTTAGTTTAGTTCAACAACGAAATAAATCTGTTTTCATTGTTCAGCACTTCAGAAGAAAAACATCGTCTTTTTGTTCTTTTCATTGTTCACCGCCCAAGTTATAATAATCGGGTTCTCAGTGTTTACAAAAAAACCGATTGGTGTATATATTTCCAAAATTTATATTATATAATTATTGTGAAAATTTGGGATTCGTCGAATTTGGGTTTTTAATTTTTTGTTGGCAAATTTTGTATGACAAAATGACAGCGACCTTTATCCAAATCGGCCGTCCGGCTTAGTTCAAGGAAAACAACTTCACGCTAACTTCGTTTCTATGATTTAGTTATGCTGGAGACGAACTGTCTAGGGATTAGTTGTCCGGTCCCCGGCGAAACCGTGGTATGAGTACCATGCGAAAAAAATCTTAAAGATGAGTATTGGCTATGCTTAGCCTTAGTTTTTGGCTGTGGCTAAGGTGAGTCCTGGCTATGCTTAGCCTTAGTTTTTGGCTGTGGCTAAGGTGAGTCCTGGCTATGCTTAGCCTTAGTTTTTGGCTGTGGCTAAGGTGAGTCCTGGCTATGCTTAGCCTTAGTTTTTGGCTGTGGCTAAGGTGAGTCCTGGCTATGTTTAGCCTTTGTTTTTGGCTGTGGCTAAGGTGAGTCCTGGCTATGTTTAGCCTTTGTTTTTGGCTGTGGCTAAGGTGAGTCCTGGCTATGCTTAGCCTTAGTTTTTGGCTGTGGCTAAGGTGAGTCCTGGCTATGCTTAGCCTTAGTTTTTGGCTGTGGCTAAGGTGAGTCCTGGCTATGTTTAGCCTTTGTTTTTGGCTGTGGCTAAGGTGAGTCCTGGCTATGCTTAGCCTTAGTTTTTGGCTGTGGCTAAGGTGAGTCCTGGCTATGCTTAGCCTTAGTTTTTGGCTGTGGCTAAGGTGAGTCCTGGCTATGTTTAGCCTTTGTTTTTGGCTGTGGCTAAGGTGAGTCCTGGCTATGCTTAGCCTTAGTTTTTGGCTGTGGCTAAGGTGAGTCCTGGCTATGCTTAGCCTTAGTTTTTGGCTGTGGCTAAGGTGAGTCCTGGCTATGTTTAGCCTTTGTTTTTGGCTGTGGCTAAGGTGAGTCCTGGCTATGCTTAGCCTTAGTTTTTGGCTGTGGCTAAGGTGAGTACTTGAGTCTTCTTGCCCTTCTGTCAGGCCACAAGTAGTCGCATCCGGCCGTGAACAGTGTTCGCCCCCCGCACAGCTCTTGTTTTGAACAACTGGTTCCCGTGATAATTTATAGCCGGGCTAAGCATAAACTTGAGTGTTCTTGTCCTTCTGTCAGGCGACAAGTAGTCACATCCGGCCGTGAACAGTGTTCGCCCCCGCACAGCTCTTGTTTTGAACAACTGGTTCCCGTGATAATTTATAGTCGGGCTAAGCCTAAACTTGAGTGTTCTTGTCCTTCTGTCATGAGACAAGTAGTCCGTTAATAAATTGTCTCATTCGATTAAGAATATAGTCGTCAAACTGTGAAACATTGTTTTTTTAGAATGTAAAACCATTTTGCCTATTAATTTGGAAAAGGTGAATGCCCTTTTTCCAGTGTAATAATCCGTATATACTTACCGTATTAATCAATAATACAGTTAATAATCAATATAATAACGCTATTAGCTTCGTTGTATGAAGCTTATTCGTAATAGCAATCTGGTATCGGCTATAGTAAATTGGATAATGTGCTTATAAATCATACACACACCTTATAATTAATATAAGTATAATTATTATTTGTATAATATAATTTCATATGGATGTTTAGTAATGGTAAATTGTAAAATTGTACTAAAAATTACATAGCTAGGCTCCCGATAAAAATAACTTAAATTTCGATAGTCCATTGCGGATTTAGATAGCGGTTTTTGAAGTTTTTGTTGTGTTGGCCCACGAATTTTGGTTTACTTAGGCAGCGTCGTTTGTGATTTTTAAGCAACCAACTGCTGGCTGTCTCCGTTGTGTACGGTACAAAACCGCTTTGTGGATAAACACGAGTACGGACACGACGAACAATATACGCCAGCCGCCTTTGCGTGACGAACCCTCGAGTCCTCGACACCCGATAGAACAATTTTGGAGAGTACAACTAATCCACGCTCATCACGGTGTTTGTTATAGTACATTGGATCGGGCAACAGCTGTTGGTGCCGTGCTGTACGAGTAGTGGCAACTATAATAGCTCAACAAACCACCAAAGGCGATACCGACGGTATTATCGAAATCGTACATTGGTTAACGCCGCCAATAACAACAATAATTGGTTTGACGATAACGATAGTAGTAGTGATAGCAACAGCAGTTTAGCACTGAATCAAGACGACAGCCGTAGAAGACGACGACGTTCGAGAAGACGAGAAACGATGCTTGCCGCAGTTAATATGACGATGAAAACGTTTCAGGCGTATTTGCCGAGCGACCGAAGAACCTACTCGTGTATTCATTGCCGCGCTCATCTGGCAAATCACGATGAGCTTATATCGAAGGTAAGTTGTCTCGTACAAACTGGTCCAGGATTAGAGCAGATGGCCGAGGCCCAGGAGGGAGGGGCATTCTCTCCTAGAATATTTCCCCAGCTCCAAATTGATCAATATTAAAGGCACAGCACAAATTTTGGTATCATTTGGCTCAGATTCAATGACGCTTTGAGAAAATGCCCATTTCAGCATTTTTTCGTTTTTATGTGTGTCTCGTTGGTGCCCAAGATTCTCGAAAATTATTTTCGATGAATGTATAATTTATATAAAAGTGAAACCGCATTGACGGGCTTAGTGGAATGGTGATAAAATCAGCGAAATCGTTAACGGGCTAAGGAATTAAGCGTACGAGTCCAAATATACGGTAATAACTCATTAAACCGTGAAGTTGATTTAGGTCTTTTCTTTTAGCCGTCCGAAATTGGTCAATTTTGAAGATACAGAGCAGATTTTGGATTCAGCACGATATGGCGGTTCAGAAAATACTCATTTTACCCGCATTCCTGGAAAACAATTTTTTTCGATTTTTTGAAGTCCCAATGGATCGTATCGTGAGCGGCATGGCCTGTATTTAATTTCCGCCCTTCAGGGTTACTTGGGCCCTCATGACTTTCTAACGGTGGCGTAGATTTCTATAAAATACACACCAGTAGATTTCTCTCATCAAACCGAGTCGAACGGTACCCAACATAACCATATTCCGAAGAAAAAAGTTTTTGGGTTCTCAAGGGTAACAATTGGGACCTCAAAAAATAAAAAAAATTTCCAGGGATGTGGGTAAAATGAGTATTTTCAGAACCGCCTCATCGAGCTGAGTCGATTGATACCAAAATCAGCTCTGTATCTTCAAAATTTACCAAATTCGGGCTGGTTGGGCTAAAAGAAAAGATCCGTTGATTATACCACCTCTGGTCTTGGACTCAGCTCGTAAGTTCGATTCGAATGGTACATAAAATATATGGTTAGAAAATTTTTTTCAGAAATTTTGTACACCAAGGGAATCCAAAAATTGAAAAAATGCCACTGATACTGCCGAAATAGATATCTTCTAAACTCGAGCTGGGTGGAATGGTACCAAAATTTCGCTATATCTTACTGGGGGGATTCTAGGAAAAACCCGGAAAAAGGCCGAAAGGAAAAAATATTTTGTTCATCGGTTTCACTAGGCAATGCCCTATTTGCCTACCGGTACGTAATCATAGGTAGGTTAAGTCCATATGTAGTTAATGTTGTACTATTCTGGGATTTCGGTAATGTCAGAATATGATTGGGTTACGAATATTATCAGCGATTTTAACCCACATCTTCCTATTCATGCCTTGGCATCCTTATTGTTACTGGACCACGATCCAGCTAGTTTCCAGTGTGCCATTTCTATGTGTACTCTCTAGCGTTTATCAGACGCTAAGACTTGTACAAGTTGAATGTCGTGGAGACACTGTTTGCTGGCGCAGTGTGATATTCTGGGCAACTGACTCCGCGAGACGAAACGGAGCACATGTTACGGTGGTGTTACTGCGCTAGTCAGTGGCGTTAATCCGCCATAAATCCACGGGGGATGCAACTCAAGCCAAGTTTTGAAATCAATTTAGTAGCATTTCCATGTCTCAACTAATCGCTGTTTACTATCGTATGTATCCCAAACAAGCTTTGGTTCCTACTACGTACAAGTTATCATTCGGGTCAGATCGGTTGCCTATATTGCTATTATGATAAAAATAATGGATGTGATATTTGGTTCATGACGTAAGCAAGCCTGCATCGATATAGATTCTGATAAAACTAAACTGTAAGAATGATCGGAGTAAGAATTCAGCTGGGTAGCAAAAGGGGTGTTGTTATAGATTCTGATAAAACTAAACTGTATGAGAGATCAGAGTAAGAATTTAGGTGGGTAGCAAAAGGGGTGTTGGTATGGGAAGCCGCTCCCTTACACTTTTAGGGGACCTCCTCAATATTTCGGCAGTGCCCGCACCCACTTCTGCATTGTATACTGCGTCCCTGGATGGGATATAAGTATCAACCCTGATGTCAACTTTGTTTCGGAGTGTTTGTAAATTTACGCTTCCAAAAATTCTGTTTACCGGTTTGGAAATAGGCGTGGTCTTGTCGGACCGTGTATAAGATTTGATTCAACGCTCGGTGTTATGTGGTTTGTTCAAAAAAAATTAGTATGGGTAATGCTTCGTTTTGACTCCGAAATTAACAGTTGATATTTCCTTGTAGATCGGTGGGCAGTGAGTTTTTCCAGTCAGCAATAAATCGGGATTGGCTAGAGCAATTGCTTTTAGCAAGCTCGGTTGTCACAAACAAATTTATTTAAGACAGAAAGTCTAACATATTAGCACTAAACTGCTTCTGCAAAACCATTCGCTCAGTAAAATTTATGACTTCGTTGGATCGCGGGATTTACGGGATAAGTTAAATCTTAAACCTAAAGTGTATTCTTTCGATTTAAAAAACACTAAGATTTTCAGGTTGATAAGTTAAATCTTAAGCCTAAAGTGTATTCTTTCGATTTAAAAAACACTAAGATTTTCAGGTTGATAAGTTAAATCTTAAACCTAAAGTGTATTCTTTCGATTTAAAAAACACTAAGATTTTCAGGTTGATAAGTTAAATCTTAAGCCTAAAGTGTATTCTTTCGATTTAAAAAACACTAAGATTTTCAGGTTTATAAGTTAAATCTTAAACCTAAAGTGTATTCTTTCGATTTAAAAAACACTAAGATTTTCAGGTTGATAAGTTAAATCTTAAGCCTAAAGTGTATTCTTTCGATTTAAAAAACACTAAGATTTTCAGGTTGATAAGTTAAATCTTAAGCCTAAAGTGTATTCTTTCGATTTAAAAAATACTAAGATTTTCAGGTTCATAAGTTAAATCTTAAGCCTAAAGTGTATTCTTTCGATTTAAAAAACACTAAGATTTTCAGGTTTTTTTACGTTTTCCTCGAAAATTTTCAGCCATAAAATGTCTGTTTTGGGGATACATACTCTTTTTTGGCTACATGCTTGCCGCTGAGTTGTCGGAACCGAAATTAGCCATAAGCGGAACTCTTAAAAGTCAAACGGAATTATTTTATAGGACGGGTTTATAGACAAAAATCTAATTGGGGGGGGCGTATCTAGACAATTATAAAAATGTGTGCTTGGACAGCCGGAGAAAAAATATGAAAAATTTGTGAAAACCCGACTTTTGAACGAGAGTTTTGGGTTGCGTTATGACATTTTCCTATAAAGAATGCCTATGGCTAATATATAAAAATGAAGCGCTATTACAGACGTAGAGCCTAACTGTTGATTCACCCAAATGCAGAGTCAAATTTGGCAAATATTAACTAATTTATCTATAAAAGCTATATATATTATACCAAGGGTTTTCCTAGTAGCCATGTAATTTTAGCTTTTAACTCCAAAATATTTACTTACATCGATCGATTGTTTAATAATTTTTTGTTTTTGAATAATTCTAATTGAATTTGTTTAAATTTATTTTTCCTTTCAGTCATTTCAAGGAAGCCAGGGAAAAGCGTATCTCTTCAACTCTGTGTAAGTGTTGTAGTAATGGTCGAACCGTTTCTGATCCTGCCTAGAACCTATGTAAATCGTCCTAATAATTGGATAGCCTGCACTGGTTCTTCTTGTACAACGGCTGTGGTTGTAAAGCTCTTCCCTTTTGTGACGCTAGAATAGAATTTTGCTGCAGTTAGCTGATTTTAAAATTTTAACTATGATCTGTATAAACCTTAACTATAATAATTCCATTATTATACATTTATATTAATATCTTCGAAACGAAATTGAATAATTATGTATGGCATTGCTGTGAGCTTGCTAAAGACATACCATACGATATTGCAAAGACAATACGTTTCACAAATATGACATACCGTGCGGTGTATTTATAGCATGATATTTTCAATCTGGCCCAGAAATATCAGTATGTAATAATGCATATAACTGAGAATAATTCCAATCACAATATTGTTTTGGCAAAATGTGCCTAAAGTTTTCGTTATATAAAATCAACTGGGATCATATACATATTATAATCCCATATTATAATATATATATATATATATATTATAATTGAGCAGTGTGTATGATCACATATGATATTTCCACGAACGCAGAAGTAAGCTTCATCTCCGTTTGTCCACTCCCGCTTGGCCTCATCCCGTACCCTCCTGCGTATCCCATTGTTCATGTACGGCTGTTTTGGCGACGTCTTTGGCATCGCAGCGTCGACGGCTATTAAGTTGGCACCTAGGTTGCCCGATGGGTTGAATCTTTTATTGAATTTTGTTCGGCCTTCGATATTTCACCATGAGGGTAACCAGAAACTTCTTCATCAAAAGGGTGCACTGAATGAGAGAGGGGCAGCTTAAACGCACTTTGGACACGTAAACGTGGACTTCAAGTTGTGAAACGGGGCCAGTGGTTCAAGTTAATAACAAGCGGGGTTTCCTCAAAAATAATGTCTAATTAAGAAAAAAATTTTCTCCGTATGTTCTTCGCCAGAGTGGATTTTAACATTTTTTAATCGACGCGTAATGGAATGTAGTAATGGAATGGACCTAGCTTTGCATTTCCATTGCACCCGTGATTTCCTACCTAAATTTTAAGCAAACCGATATAAATTGAAGATTTTTTGGTTTTTGATATTTACGATCACCCAACGTTTTCGATTATAACATTTGCCAGAGACATCGGATTGTAAAACGGTGACCAGTTCGATGGCAATTATAATAATAAGTAATAACCACAACGCCAGGATCCTCTGATCGAGTGATACAACTTTGCTGTGTCAGAGCACCCATTCTCGAACTATGAATCAAAGTTTAGCCACGAAACTAAAAATTTAAAATTTCTTTTTACAATGTAATTTCTTGCTTATAGAGAGAGAGAGGGAACGATAGGAGTATAGGTTTATTTAGAACGTTTGTTTGATTCTTTTACCCTCATCTTACTGTGTTATTTACCCGGAGGAACGCTACCGGAGCATAATCTAGGCTCCAACTTGGTCAAATTTTGCCACTTTTTTAAATATACATGCATCTAGATCAGTAGGATGTGTCTATAGGTTTTCGTTGTTGCTGAATACGATAAAAACATCGAAGAAGACAAAATGTTGGGGTCCGGAAATCACTCTAGATCAGTAGGATGTGTCTATAGGTTTTCGTTGTTTTTCTGAATAGATGAGAACATCGAAGAAGACAAAATGTTGGGGTCCGGAAATCACTCTAGATCAGTAGGATGTGTCTATAGGTTTTCGTTGTTGCTGAATACGATAAAAACATCGAAGAAGACAAAATGTTGGGGTCCGTAAATCACTCTAGATCAGTAGGATGTGTCTATAGGTTTTCGTTGTTGCTGAATACGATAAAAACATCGAAGAAGACAAAATGTTGGGGTCCGTAAATCACTTTAGATCAGGAGCATGTGTCTATAGGTTTTCGTTGTTGCTGAATACGATAAAAACATCGACGAAGACAAAATGTTGGGGTCCGTAAATCACTCTAGATCAGTAGAATGTGTCTATAGGTTTTCGTTGTTGCTGAATACGATAAAAACATCGAAGAAGACAAAATGTTGGGGTCCGTAAATCACTCTAGATCAGTAGGATGTGTCTATAGGTTTTCGTTGTTGCTGAATACGATAAAAACATCGAAGAAGACAAAATGTTGGGGTCCGTAAATCACTCTAGATCAGTAGGATGTGTCTATAGGTTTTCGTTGTTGCTGAATACGATAAAAACATCGAAGAAGACAAAATGTTGGGGTCCGTAAATCACTCTAGATCAGTAGGATGTGTCTATAGGTTTTCGTTGTTGCTGAATACGATAAAAACATCGACGAAGACAAAATGTTGGGGTCCGGAAATCACTCTAGATCAGTAGGATGTGTCTATAGGTTTTCGTTGTTGCTGAATACGATAAAAACATCGAAGAAGACAAAATGTTGGGGTCCGTAAATCACTCTAGATCAGTAGGATGTGTCTATAGGTTTTCGTTGTTGCTGAATACGATAAAAACATCGAAGAAGACAAAATGTTGGGGTCCGTAAATCACTTTAGATCAGGAGCATGTGTCTATAGGTTTTCGTTGTTGCTGAATACGATAAAAACATCGACGAAGACAAAATGTTGGGGTCCGTAAATCACTCTAGATCAGTAGGATGTGTCTATAGGTTTTCGTTGTTACTGAATACGATAAAAACATCGAAGAAGACAAAATGTTGGGCTCCGTAAATCACTCTAGATCAGTAGGATGTGTCTATAGATTTTCGATGTTGCTGAATACGATAAAAACATCGACGAAGACAAAATGTTGGGGTCCGTAAATCACTGTTACGTTATAAATTTTTCCTTCAATTTGTTATTTATAAATTTCAAAAGTGGTCATCCGAAGCGGGATATTAAAGTGGTATTTTGTTTCGATTATGGGATTAATATGACCGTAGCGTTGTCCTTGACAGAGGATCAGGGAGCTCAGTTTGGAAGTACCAAATGGTCACTAAGCGCAGAGGAGTTATAGTTGCTTCGTCTCACCTGGTTTTGCGAGTTACTAATATATCGTTATTTCAGAGTCCTTGGTGGGTGGTGGTGATACTTCGGTTACCTGGTGGTGGGGGGGGGGTTCGTCTTCTTTCACACTTAGATGTGCAGATTGGTAGACGAACGAGATTTGACCGAAATTTTCAGGGACTTTATATTTAAAACAATGGAAACTTTGGCACAGAAACATCAATTATAGCAGTGTAAGGAAATATGTTCTGTAGTAAATTTTTCGGCTTTTGTTTCAATTGTCAGCTAGTATTTCAGCTCTGGAAAGTAGGAGTTTGTAGTGATGTTGTAGCGTCTCAGTTAGAAGGATGGATACCGGGGCGCGACCGTAATTTTCTGCTTCGTTTACAACATACCCGGGCACTGGGGATCTGCTAAGGCGGGGCTTAGTGTAAATGCACATGGCACACTTAAATTTGGAGTTGTACTTTTGTCGGTGTCATTGTTCACTGGAGTCAGGTTTCCTAAGAAAACCAAGGCGTCCAAGCTAAAGCTTGAGTAATCGTATATTTAGCTATATTATATCTTTAAAATATGACAGCAAACTCGCTAAAATTAATATATGAAAAAAATTCCAAAATTGGTATTGCTGTCATTTAACATGAACAAATATTCCGGTTACTAGTAAAATATCAAAAACAGCTCATCTATATATCTATATTTCATAAGGGGTCAATTGTGGCTCACTATTGGGGTAGCTGGTTGCCATTGAGGGTCGAACACCTAAGTCGTATGTACTGCCTGAGGCCATAGAACTGTATTTATATTTCATATGGGGTCAATTGTGACTCACTATTGGGGTAGCTGGTTGCCATTGAGGGTCGAGCACCTAAGTCGTATGTACTGCCTGAGGCCGTAGAACTTTATATTTCATAAGGGGTCAGTGGTGGCTCACTATTGGGGCAGCTGGTTGCCATTGAGGGTCAAATACCTAAGTCGTATGTACTGCCTGAGGCCATAGAACTTTATTTATATTTCATAAGGGGTCAATTGTGGCTCACTATTGGGGTAGCTGGTTGCCATTGAGGGTCGAGCACCTAAGTCGTATGTACTGCCTGAGGCCGTAGAACTTAATATTTGATAAGGGGTCAATGGTGGCTCACTATTGGGGCAGCTGGTTGCCATTGAGGGTCGAACACCTAAGTCGTATGTACTGCCTGAGGCCGTAGAACTTTATTTATATTTCATAAGGGGTCAATTGTGGCTCACTGTTGGTGCAGCTGGTTGCCATTGAGGGTCGAGCACCTAAGTCGTATGTACTGCCTGAGGCCGTAGAACTTTATATTTCATAAGGGGTCAGTGGTGGCTCACTATTGGGGCAGCTGGTTGCCATTGAGGGTCAAATACCTAAGTCGTATGTACTGCCTGAGGCCATAGAACTTTATTTATATTTCATAAGGGGTCAATTGTGGCTCACTATTGGGGTAGCTGGTTGCCATTGAGGGTCGAGCACCTAAGTAGTATGTACTGCCTGAGGCCGTAGAACTTTATTTATATTTCATAAGGGGTCAATTGTGGCTCACTATTGGGGTAGCTGGTTACCATTGAGGGTCGAACACCCAAGTCGTATGTACTGCCTGAGGCCGCAAAACCCTTCCCAAAGCAAAATTTCCTAAAATTTTTCAGCAAAATTGTCAAACACTGCCGCAATTTTGGTTGAAATTTTTAGTAAACAATGGGAGAAATGAAAAAAAATTTAGCAAAATTGTTTCGGGGAGTTAATGAGCTTTAAAAAATTCAACACTCTACCCTCGTTCCCGCACCGATCGGTTTGGGGAACAGTATATATACTACAGGTTTCAACAAGGGGCAGCTTAAGGTTATCCCTCTAATGGTCGGCCCTTCTAAGCCACACTTACACAAGATGGTGTCGCACCCACAGTGCATCGGTTTAAAATTGTTTTTCGGAGGCCATTAATTTCAAAGAAAATAATCCCAAATTTGCGGCTGGTTTGTGTAGACTTCAAGCTGTTTAATTTTCGAAAAATTGAAAAACCTTGGGTTACCCATCCCGGCGACAACAGGTTAGAGTACAGCCAAGAGTTAAGTATTTATATATGTTACACTGCAGCCCGTAATCTCCGAAGTAAGCCCAAACAATTTGTATGAGGCACAGTTTGCACAATTAGGCCAATTATGCAAACACAACGTGAAATATATACCACGAGGCCATGACTACATCTTTTTATCATGGCCGAAAATTTAGGATATCTACACTGGATTATCCATAATGGGTGAGGGTAGAGATCCTCCAAACCTGACTTTCTCGCTGACAAATCTCACCCGGATTAGAAATGTATATCTGGAAAGCAGGGAGTAACCGGAATTCCAGTTCCGGTTCCGACGAAAACCGTGTTCCGGTTGCGGTTCCGGCGAAGGGCAAAAACCATACCGGAACTGGAATACCGGTTTCCACATTTTTCCTTCATCCGTGGTCCAAACATTATGTAATATATATATCTACAATGATCAAATTCCAATACAACCAAGCAAAAGAAACTCAGCAATTTTCCGCGTGAAACGTAAATAGGCCACATAATTTCAGTAGGAATTTTATATCTTAACCTGCAGTAGATTAACAAAACTAAGCCAGTTGATGCTTGTAGCAGCTATTTTATACATTCAGAAGTCTGCGGGGTATGTTAGTATTAAACCGGTGCAACTTGGTATCAGAGTAATTAACTTGTTTTTTTTTTATCTGGAAGTATTTGACTTACTTGACTTATGCCGGCTCAGCGTTGGAATGGAATCGACCGTCCCGTCGCTTTCGGCGCCATCATGACATCACGAATCAGACCACGCCACATCGGACGATTTTGAGCATCTTCGATCGCGGATTGCACACAATAACGTGGATGTACTCGGGACAGATCGTCGTTGATTGTTTTTGTCCAAGTTTTGATTTGACCACCTTGTCGTTTGTGCCACGTCAAAGGGCGATTAGGAAAAAGCGACGCTCGCGCGCTTCTCGAATGATGCATACGAGCGACGTGACCAAAGAGCTTCAATCGACGTTTACGGATTTCTGACTCAATTGATAACTGGTTGTTGGCCAGCCGGTGTAGTGTGTTGATGGGAACCCTGTCGATAAGTCGTATTCCGAGGATTCGCCGAAGACAACTGTTTTGGAACACTTCCAGACGGTGGGCGTCTGCTGCCAGCATCGGCCAGGATTCGGCGCCGTAGAGTATAACTGAATTGACAGCAGCGTTATACACGCGTAGCTTTGTTTTTGTGGTGATCTCTGGTCTTGTCCACAAAGGTAGCATTAAGTTTTGAAAGACGCTGGATGCGCGGCCAATTCGACTATTGATGTCATCACTGGCTTTTCCAGTTTCAGTGAGAGTACTTCCGAGATATTTGAATTGCGATACTTGTTCTAAGTTAACGCCGCCTAGAGACACGTTCACATCAGAGAGGCAGACTGCCATTGTTTTTGTTTTCGCCGTATTTATGCGTAGACCCACCATTGAAGCATGATGTGCCAGTCGTGTTATGAAGTCTTGTGCTGACTTTTCAGAATCAGCAAGAAGTAGAAGATCGTCAGCATAATCGACGTCGCTGATTTTTACTTCCTCAGATAGTAAAACACCGTCTGTATCTAGGACAGTTCGCCGCATTACCCAATCAATTGTCATGTTGAATAGCGATGGTGACAGGATACAACCTTGTCTCACACCTGTTGTTACTGTGAATTTGTTCGAAGTATGAGAACCCGAACGGACGCAGCAGGTGCCATCACTGTAGAGATCGGAGATAAGCCGTACCAGCTTCTTGGGTATGCCGCTGGCTAGAAGAATTTTCCAGATAGACGCACGGTGAATCGAGTCGAAAGCTGCTTTGAAGTCTACAAACATAAGGACCGTACCTTTGTTGTGAGTCTGGCGGTGTTCGATTATCTGCCTGGCCACAAAGATTTGTTCCGAACAGCCTCGTCCCCTGCGAAATCCACCCTGATTGTCACGAATTTGACGCTCGTAGTGCTCCTGTATTCTACTGTGAAGGATGGCAGTGTACACTTTGCCCGGAATCGAAAGAAGAGATATTCCCCTGTAATTCGAAGGCTGTGTTTTGTCGCCCTTTTGATGAAGTGGGATTATCACTGAGTCCTTCCAATCTTGTGGTGCTGATTCATGCTGCCATATGTTGCACACGATGTTATGGAGTTCAGTGGCGATCGAAGTTCCGCCGTACTTTAGATATTCAGGAGCTATACCATCACCACCGGACGACTTATGGGATTTCAGTCGTTTTATTGTGGTACGAATTTCGTCAAATGTCGGAGGATCGGTATTAATTTCGGGATCGTCTGCAGGGACGCGGCGTTCCAGTTCGTTGTCAGTAGCTAGTGGCGGAGGACAGTTTAGAAGCTTGTCGAAATGCTGCGACCATGAAGATAAGTTTTCCTCGTCGTTGCGACATAGTGTACCGGAACTGTTTCGAATAAACGTGCAACAGCTTGATGCTTTCCGCTTGCTCAGCTTATTCAGTGTAGAATAGAATTTCCGTGAATCGCCGTGATACATAGCTGCTTCTAAAGCGGATGCAGATTTCGACCAGTACGCTTCTTTGTCTTTGATGATCGAAGCTTTAACGGCTCGGTTGAGACGATTATAGTCGGGCCCTTTTTGAAATTTTGCGTCGATTAAACTTAGCGTTTCTGCGGAAGTCCACGGCTCTCGTCGGCGATTGGATGTAGGTATCACTTCTTTTGCAGCATCGTTGACAGTTTCTGAAAAGCCACGCCAGTTATCTTCGACATTGTCGGATCTGTCAAGAGCGGCGAAACGATTTTGTATGTTGACGGCGAATCGCTCTGCTAGAGTTGGGTCTTGTAGACGAGACACGTCTATTTTGTTGTCGGGCCTGGATGGGCGTTTCGTTTTCAAGCGAAGTCGGACTTTGGTGATAACAAGATAGTGGTCACTGTAGACATCAGCGCCCCTGTAGACTCGTGTATCGAGGACGGCATTGCGAAAACGTTTGTTTATCAACACGTAATCAATCTGATTTGCCGTTTGTCCATCGTTTGAGCGCCAGGTTAGTTGATGACATTTTCGATGACGGAAATATGTGTTGGTGACGCAGAGGTTATGTGAAGACGAAAAACTCATCAAACGCAGCCCATTATCGGTTAGTTTGCCACATGCATATTTACCGATAGTCCCTCGCCATGCCGATGGATCTGCATTGCATTGGGCGTTAAAGTCACCAGCTACTAGCAGAAGTGAATCTTTTGGCAAGGATTCTAGCGTTAAACCGAGAGTGTCATAGAAAGCATCTTTTTCTGCATTACTGGACGAATCAGTCGGACAGTACACAGAAACCGCGAATACAGAAAAAGGTTTGTTGCGGAACTCTGCATATGCAATCCGGTCGCTCACGGGATGGAAAGCAATGAGAGCATTCGTTGCTTTGGGACTCAGCAAAAAACCAACACCAGCAAAATGTTTACCACCACCCGAGTAAAGAAAGAGTCTCCTTTGCCCGTGCCCATTATCGATATACACAGACCCGGAACCAGTCCAGCGAGTTTCGGACAACATTAGGATGTCTAAATCGTGGCGAATGGCTTCAGTTACGAGAGCAATTTGAGCCTCATCCGTAGTTAGGGTTCGTGTGTTCCAGCATCCAATGCGAGATGTAGTTTTTGATAGAAGTGATTTTGAGTTTACAGGTGTAGCTCGGCCGCCAACTGTCCCACCTAAGAAGACAGAAGGTGGGGTCCCTTGAGATTGTGAAGCCCCGTTGCAAGGTACTGAGGCGTGATTTTGTTGTGATGTCATGTTGGTTGCTAGGCTTTTGGATATTGAAGAAGAGGTAGCCTATTCCGCTTGCTTCATTATGTTGCTCCGTGAGAAGTCGGCAGCTACTGCACAGACACAACTCACGGTGTAGTTGAAGAGAAGCCGTCGACTGTCGAACAGACGCTTTTCAACAACCATCCCAATCTCGACTAACATCAGCGGGAATATGGTGCTGCGAACCCGAAACAGGATTGTAAGGAATCGTTAGCGACGCTGGTCAAGCGTATGCCAGAGGAGACTTGTCGGGATACTTTGAAACCACGAGACCATATTCGTGAAGCTTCCGACGGAAGTGATTCCCCAGTGTTTCTGAAAAAAACAACTACAGACGTATCTGTTCTTATCTAGAAA